>KE504674.1:409120-421594 GCA_000441515.1 Elaeis oleifera | reverse complement strand
TTTTGGGTCAATTTCTTATCCTCAAAAGAATGGGCCCTCAAGGGTATAAGTGGCATATTTCAGTGTTGGATTCGTGTGAAATAACTTTGGAATATTTGGAAGAATTTTATTTACGAAATTCAAGTCTCTTTTATGGTAAGATTGCTCCACTGTAACTTGGGTTTCACAATTTCAAAACATAGAACAACCTCTCTGTATGCAGGTAAGGCCATACATCTGATTTTCCCTAGATCTCATGCATTGAGATGTCCTTTGTATGAAGTTCAAGTCTTTTACTGCTGTTTGCTTTAATACAATGCTCACATGGTTTGAATGCTTCTGATGTTTATGCTGTTTTATGTTGTGTCAAGATTCGCTTTTGACTTTTTTATGCAATCTCTCAACAGATATTTCCATTTGGATCAGTTCCACTGAAGACATATCTTCCTGATGGAGATATTGACCTGATTGCACTTGGCATGCCTAATTCTGAAGATGTTTTGGCCAATGAAGTGCGTTCTGTTCTTGAAGTTGAAGAACAAAATAAGGATGCTGAGTTTGAAGTGAAGGATGTGCAATACATTCATGCAGAGGTATTTGTTCTAATAAGTTTCACTTTATTTTGTTGTTTAAATGGTTGTCTTGATTTATTGGTTTTCTTTCTGTCTAACTGTGTGCGCTTATGTATCTTTGCTTATTTTTATATACTGCCAATCTTTGTTGCTATAATCAAAAAGAGTTCAAGATAAATCCTGAAGCATTGGAAGTTTGTATGCACTTTTCTGGCTTATCTTTTGGGTAACTTACATAGAAACTTACGACATCCTATCTACATAACCTCCTGTAATGAACTACAGGTATCGTACAACTTTTAGTCTAAAACACGTTTGTGGTTTCTATCTGGAAGAAAGAGTTTACAGATCCAATGTGTCCTTTCCATTTCCTAGTGTTACAATATTGATTGATACTATGGTGTTGGGTCACATAGAAAAGGTCACTCTTTTGGACTAAGCTTCATGCCACTTTTACGTTCTATGCCAAAGTATATCTGAACCTGATTGCTAAAAACTGTCTATAATGACATGTATGGATACACATGTATTTTATGCATGTGTGGTATCTGAATGTGTATTTTTATATGATAATCTGAGTTCTGATGGCAGGTCAAACTTGTGAAATGCATTGTTCAGAATATTGTAGTAGATATCTCATTCAATCAGATTGGTGGACTCTGTACGCTTTGCTTTCTTGAGCAGGTATGGAGGCTAAATCTTGTCCATACAACTTCAAATATAAACTTGTTCTTTATTTCCTAAGAATTCATACTGCGTCACATCCCTTCCTCTGTTAAACTGTTTTCTAGATCTTGGTTTTATGGTCCTTGGTAGAAAATTATTCACAATCTCTCATTTGCTGCTCTAGGTTGACAACCAAATTGGAAGAGATCATCTATTCAAGCGTAGCATAATACTGATCAAAGCTTGGTGTTATTATGAAAGTCGCATTCTTGGCGCTCATCATGGTTTAATTTCTACATATGCATTGGAAACTTTAGTGTTGTACATCTTCCATCTCTTCCATAAATCGTTGGATGGCCCTTTAGCGGTGAGTTCATGCTGGGACACAAGCATTATGGTGCTAGAATTCTGAATTTGTTGGTTCATTACGGAATTTGTCTATATGAATAAATAATTTGCTTCGGTCATATGAGAACAGCTGCCCTTCTTTGTAGGTTCTGTATAGGTTTTTGGATTATTACAGCAAATTTGACTGGGATAACTATTGCATCAGTTTACACGGTCCAATTCCTATTTCTTCCCTTCCAGAGTTAGTGGGTAAGTGACTTTTCATTGGCCTTCCAATTTTCCTAAATCAACTATGTGATCTAGAGTTGGCAATCTGTTGTTTCTGCTGTCACAGCCGAGCCACCAGAAACTCACGAGAGTGATTCACTGCTTAGTAAGGACTTTCTCAAAAAATGTGTGGACATGTTCTCAGTTCCCTTAAGGGGATTAGAGAACAACTCTAGAACTTTTTCCCAGAAGCATCTAAATATAGTTGATCCACTGAAAGAGAACAACAATCTTGGACGGAGCATTAGCAAAGGTTGGTAGTTATTTCCCTCCAGCTTCTCAGAATCCTGATTGAAAGATGATTCCTTCTATTGATTACCATATGTTTTGAAAGTTGACTTCTATTTTTTTAACATGTGCTTTCATGCATGGTCATTATTACAAATAGGTAACTCTTACCGCATACGTAGTGCATTTACATATGGGGCGCGAAAGCTTGGGAGGATACTTCTGCTACCTCCTGAAAATATGGCAGATCAAGTTACAATGTTCTTTACAAACACACTAGAGAGACATGGAAGTGGTGACAGGCCTGATGTGCAAGGTGTATTTCCCAGTCATTCAGACAGTACCACAATTGATCATGATGGTCTTGGCTCTATGTCATCAGGCTTAAAGGTTGAAAAATGCCACAAAAATAAGTTAATTTCAGGTTCAGCAACCACTAATTATGAGCCACTTTCTGAGAAAATTAATAACATCAAGATTTCAGTCTTAGAGAAGGAGAATGGAACCAGCACACAAGCTAGCAGACATCCCTTGAATCAACATCTGGACACAGATTGGCTGCAGAAGTGTCCCAAGACAGTACCCAATAACACCATGGAGGGCAATGTTGTTTCAGGTAAACGTTTGGCTGGTGATGCCAGAGATCTTGCTACCAGAAGAGCCTCCGATTTGAGAGCTGTGAATGAAAATTATAAGGATTCACCATCAAGTAGTGAAACAGGTTCCTCACCATCTGGAAAAGCTTATCATGCACCCCATCTATTCTTTCGTCCAGAAAATGGTGCTCAAGGTGAGGCAATTGATCAAGCAAATTCAACAAATCATGGTGCAATGAACAAAGCGTTACAACCAGGGCTCCAGCCCTGATGAGGAATTTATACGGTCAGACTTCTATGAGACCGAGTCATCAAGAAGTGGCAGAAGCAATGTAGTTTCTATGTCTGCTGGTTCAGTTGATGGGCCTCTGAAATCAAGTTGCAATACTTATTTATCAGAAGATTCACATCTGGCAGACCACTTGATGGCAAGAAATCAGAGAATTGGAAATAACAGAAGTCCAAAGTCGAATGACTTATCAGATCTCGCTGGGGATTATGACATGCATATTAGAAATCTTCTATATGTGCAGGAATGCCAAGAGTTCTTTATGGGTGCTTCATTTATTCCACTTCAACAACTGCCCCTTCCCATTACCGTAACAAAATTCATGGAATACCTTCCATCGACGGAGTACGTACACACATATGGGTGCAAATGGGGCAATCTCTGGGCCACCATTTTCTCCTCCTGGTTGTTACCTGATAAATTCACCCATAATGTCTAGTGCATATGGCATGGAAGATCTCCCAAAACCAAGAGGAACAGGGACATACTTTCCCAACATGGTATGTTTTGGAGTTCAGTAGTTGGGTACTTAAGTTCAACATTTTGGTTTATTGTAGTTGCAGTCAGAACTGCAAATTGGTCAGGATGGATCAGGCCTGTACTTACCTTGGTCTGCTCCATTGAATCCAGTTTGCTTCTTCTTCTTCTTGTCCTAAACAGATCTCTTAGAAAATAGGCTCAACATATGGACCCATAACCAAATATCCCATTTTAAGTCCAAGTGTGTTGTTTTTGGTCTAAGTTTAGGTTTTGTATACGCGGACATGAGATGGGGTCCCTTTGGAGTATTGTTGTTGTTATTTATTTTTTTATATTTTTACTTTTTTGATGAGGAACCTATCTTTGGTTGGCACAACCTTCAGTTGCTGATTTGTTGATTTATTCATAACCAAATATCCAATTTTAATTCCAAGTGTGTTTGTTTTTGGTCTAAGTTTAGGTTTTGTATATGCAGACATGAGATGGGGTCCCTTTGGAGTATTGTTGTTGTTATTTATTTTTTTATATTTTATTTTTGATGACAAACCTATCTTTGGCTGGCATGATCTTCAGTTGCTGGTTTGTTCATTTATTGGCTTTAATCATCTCATCTCAATGTCTTATCTGTTCGTTGGATTTTGTAGAGCTTCCGTTCATACCGAGAAAGGCAGTCACCCAGAGGAAGGAATTCAGTGCTTGCAAATCACCAGCCAAGATCCCGCAACAATGGCCGAGTGGAAACATCGACTGACATGAACTTATCAGAGGAGAGCAGTCAGGAACCCCCATTACAGGCACAAGTTCCCATCTTTAGTGGAAATGGACGTGGGAAGCCAGCCCCTTGGATGTATCCCAGTTTCCATGTACTACTGCCTCAAGAGGTGGCTCCCATGTTAATGGGTTTGTATATCCACCAGAAGGAAACTTGCATTTGGATCCTTTGGTGCTGTTCCAGTAGAAGTGTCCTCGCCAGAACGAGGCAGCAGAGTGGAATCTTATGGTACTCAGGGATGTGGACCAGCAATCCCTGTTTCAACAGAGCAGAGACCTCAAATGGGCAGAAATCATGAAAGGTAATACTTTTTTTTTTTAACTGTAAGTTTTCATAATAGTTTCTGGTAGTTTTGCAAACACTGGCATCAGACATGGATAATAAGGTGCCCAAATATTTTGTCTAACTTGAGAGATTGACTCTAGTGTAACAAGATGGCCCATGTTTCTAGATTCTCCCATGACAATAATCATAGTGGAAGGAGAGACGATATAAGTTATGAACAGACATTAAATTTTAGTTGCTTGCTTTACTAAAATTCAAAAATCATGGAATAGACAACTAGTCATATTTAGTTTCTAATATTAATAAACAAAACATATAATCATTACATTCATTAGAGTATTTTTGATGCTGAAAAATACTACGCAAGGTCCATTATCAGTACATTCAAGAGGCACCTTCTAAAAATTGTATGTTTACTCTTGAATTGACACCCATGCAGGTCTCTATATTGTTTATTGCATACTGAATAAAAAAGACGGCTTTTGGCATATTACTCTGTAATTGACTCCTAAGATCTCCTTTGTGCTCGAACTATCTGATGTTTTGTATGATTTTCATCTACCTTTCTTGTATTATTGCAAACTAAAGAGTTTCGATTGTTTGCTGTGAAGAAAGAGAGGACTACGTGGAACTACAGAGACCAAGAAAGAGACTGCTGCTTTTAGTTGCTGGGGGAGTAGTGCAGCCCTTATCCAAGATCTATTCAGTGTATAGCCAATGTGGGACTAAACATAGGGCCGCATGAGCCTCACGTATTCTCTCTGTTTAAGCTCTGGCATTTCCGATAGGCTAAGGATTCAAATCCAATTATAAAATGAATCCAATGCAATCACAATCATCATGATTGGCTCATGGTTAGTTCGAAATGGGCCCATGGTCAATCCCTAGTTTATATGAGCCATGAGTCAGATCCATTCTAATACTATTTGTATGGGTATCTAGGATATATCCAATATATAGCTGATATGGGACTAAACACATGCCCGCATGGTCCTTGTAGGTGAGAAAGAGATAATGAAAGTTGGTGTTCATTCTCTAAGTATGAAGTCCTTAGGAGTCCTTTTTTGATGGTTAGACATGCATGCTGTCCCCATGCAAAGTCAATGTATGTTTGTTGTTTCCAAAACAAAAGAAGGGCTGAGGCAAAAGTGAAAGCAAGAGAGCTGCAACTCTTTGGTGGATGTGGAGTTGAGGAGTCCAAGAATATAGCGGGAGTCTAATATTAGTGTGGAGTGTGGACACACAAAATTGGATTACCACATTGGAACAGCCACCATTTGAAAATGTATTGATAATATATTCATATACATAAATTACCTGCATTGAACATGCGGAGGTTAACATTCCTTTACCTGAGACTTTCTTCCTAAAATAAAGTTGGATTACTGCATGCACCGATACATGAATTGCATGCATTGTATATCTAGAGATTAACATTCCATTTCCTGATATTTTGTGCTTAACCAACTTCTAAGATTTACTGGTATTCATTGTTCCGTTTAAGTAGTTTCATTAATGTAGGATCTATTCTATTTTTTGTATAGATAAATTGATAGACTGTTGCCTCACATGTCATCGATTCTCTGAATTATGTTGTTATGTATAAATTTCACATTTAAACTATGAAAGACATCCGTGAACTGCAACTTATCCTGGTGGTCACATCTTTGGTTAGCGATCAGAGGTTTTTGGTTCGGTTCTTGGGTGGTGCATTGATTATTATAGTGTGGGTGGTTCTGCCACCCCGACTACAAAAAAAAAAACTATGAAAGACGGTGACTCAACTTTGTAGAGTTACAGCATGCAAATTTGTTAGTCAAATGCAATGGCTTTTGGAATTTTTTTGCAACAGTACTTAAAATATGGGACTCTTGTTACAAATGCAAAATTTCATCAATTAAATGTGCAGGCCAACTCAACCATATCAGCTGAAAGATGAGGTCGACTTCCCCCCTCTAGCCAGCTGAGCGTAGTGGAGTGTTTTTTACCCTGACATGAAATATCATAGGAAGAAGCAAAACAAAGAAATGCTAAACGGTTGGAGATACTTGCTGGAGCAGCATCCTGGAGGTGTACAAAGGAGTATTTCTCTGATTGTTGTGATGCATTAGCATTTTGTACATTGTAATAATTTTTGTTTCTTAACCCTCAAGCCACCCATCATGGTGGCTGTAAACAGGTTGCCAAATTTTTACCCTTTCTAGTTGAGCTTCAACCCTTGCAGGCGGTGAAAACGCTAATGTTTGACATCTGTTTGTTGTTGGAATAGATAATCTTCTTGGAGAAATCTGAGTGATGAGTTCCTATCATATTTTTCATTATGGCAGATGGCATTCTTGTTATAACTTTTTGAGAGCAGGTGCTCTCAGTTCTGTTCCAGCAAGAGTCTTCCAACCAAAGTTTTTGAGCTTCTGATTGCCATGTTGCTGCCCATGAGAAATTGTGAGACAGGCTGCAGCTAGCTCAGTTTCTAGATCATTTTATGCGGTAAGATATGCAGTCTCATCTTTGCTTTGAATTCTTGCATTTCAGCATGAAGCTAGCCTACATTCCAAATGGCTCGAGGTAAAATGTGTGTTGTTGTTTTGAGGAAGAGCAGGCATGGGCCATGGATGTTATGATTGATTGCTCTGGCCCTCGTTGTCCTGGTGGCATTTCAGCCTCTGGAAGGATTGGGTGTCGGTTGTCATACCTTGTTCGTGAACTACGCTGGAGAAGATTGAAAATCCTGTGAAAAATTGAAGCGGGGACTTGGCAATGCTCACGCCAGTGCCTGCTTCAATCTTGCTTTCTTTTTATAGTGTTTGGATTAATTTTTTTAATTTTGAAATAAAATATAAATTTTAAAAATAACTGTTTATTTTATTATTTTAAATTTTTATTTGATTGAAAATCTGCTATTTCATTGGAACTGAGACATAATTAATGCAGTGTTATTCTATATATTTAGAATAAGATGCGATTAATGTTCATTAAAGATTTAGAATAAACTATTTCATAGTCTGTCATGAAATTGTTAAATCAAGATCGATGAAAATAAGAAGATTGATCGGAATTACTAAATCAGAATAGTTCACTATATTTTTTTCATCTGTTTGAGGAAATAAGATGGAATAAGTTTTATTCATCCAGAATTGAGGCATCCAAACGCGACCTTTAAGATTGGGATGGGTGTGCCAAAGGGGCCATATAGATGGGCATTCTCTCTTGTCATGTAGCTTAAAAAAAAAAACCAACAAATCTGTGTGGAGTTGACCGATCTATTTGAAAGACCCAAATACAGATCATTGCGGTTTTGACAGGTTGAATGATAAGCCATATACTGAACCGTGTGGCATACAACCAATCACTGACCCGCATTTGTATGTCTGTAATATTGATCATGTATTTTCCTTTTTGCTGGACAAAAGGGCTCCCTTGTATTTACCTAACAATTAACATCCGTGCAATATGTCATGGTGGTTACAACGAGTATCTCGGATCAACGTGCTAACCATAAAATGTCTCGGGTCTTCCAATTATCATCGAGACCACTGACCCAAGAGTAGAGCTGAAGCATGTAGAACCATATACAGAGCCGAGCTACTTGCATCTGATCTGCCGCATGATCTGTCCGGTGCATAGATTACCCTCGTTGCCTTGACAGGTCAATACCTTAGTGCATAGGCTGCCCCTATTATCACTGCCGACTCATCTCCAGACATACGCGACAGTTGTCCGCTCCAAGTGGATAGACTCAGGCATAACCAACTCTCCTAATCTCACGAAAGTGATTGAGGGCCGAAATGTCTCATCCGTTATAGCATGTCCTGCAATCTTGGGATCGCACAATCTCATAGTTGTGTGATCAACTATTCGACAGCATTCCATATAAACAACCAAAGCCTCGAGGACCAAGGTAAGTAAAATAATCCCTCTCAGAGAACTTGTTGCTGTTTCTTTGTTCTCTAAATCTGACGAGCGTCGGAGGGTTCTCGTCGGAGCGAAACCTCTGCTTTAGACTTGCTTTGCAGGTCTCTCCAGCGTCAATATCCCTGCGCAAGGCTCATTCGCCCTCTCTCTGACCTCGACTGAATTGAGCAGCAACAGATAGAGGAAGGGCGTAATTTTCATTATGCCTCCAAAACGAGCATCATCTCGGCTCTCCAATACCGCCGCCTTTGATCGGATGGAGATCCAAGCCAATAGTCGGGCACAGCAACCGACGATCAAGACTCCTCTGCTAGCCCAGCCGGCGCTGGTCACGGCGGATCAATTCAACTTGCTTTTCCAATAGGTCCAAAACTTGATGACCACTGTTCAAGTAATCCAGACTATTTTTGCACCTCCCCCAACAGTGTAGTAGCTTACTCAGGCTGCCCCTGCACCCTATCAGTGGTGCAACCGGTGATTATCTCGGCTGCACCATTAGTGCTTCCTGCCGTGGTGCCACCACCAAATTTGGCTCCACACTCGGCTCCTCAGCCGCCGCTACAGCCAAAGCCGTGTGTGCCTCCTCAGAGCTCGGAGAGGAGGTTGACCCATCAGAGCCATCCCATGGCCCAGCAGCCAGCCAGACGGCGATCTCCTAATCCACGATTGGGGCATGATTCAACCCTTGGTTGCCATGTTTCGTAGCATTTAGAGGCATGCACCGTCCGAGATCTCGATATCAAAAGGCGGTTTCAGGCGCTCGGCAAGTAGATGAAAAAAAGATTGAGAATGCTCTCAATAATAACCACTATTCGGCGCAGCCCTATGAGGGGTTTAATAGCGAGCCACCCTTTACGCCGAGGATAGTGCAGGAGCCGCTCCCTTGACACTTCAACCTGTCCCAGCTAGAGGTCTATGATGGGATTGTTAACCCCGTCGACCATGTGGAGACTTTCAAAGTAGCGATGCTCCTCTAGGGAGCATCCGATGCTATCTTCTATCGAGCGTTTCCTCCTACCCAAGGGGGCCGCCTGATAGTGGTATTCGAGTTTGAAGCCGACATCCATCCACTCTTTCAAAGAGTTGTGTCAGACATTCATCGGCCATTTTGTCAGTAGCTGGTGACAACAAAAGTGGTCCGACTACCTTACACCATCAAGCAGAAGGAGGGCGAGTCGATTCGTACTTTCATCAATCGTTTCCACATGGCGACCTTGGAGGTCCGTGATCTGGATTAGTCAACCGTGATGGTCGTGACGATGGGCGGCCTACTGAAGAATGACTTGAAAAAGTCGTTGATGAAGACTTATCCCCGAGACCTTTCGGGATATGCTGGTCCATGCGGAGAAGTATGCCTGCACGGAGGAGGCCTTTGCTGATGAAACCCCTGCCAGTTCTGTTGCAGTAGGGTAGAATAAGAAACGTCCTCCAAGGTGAGAGGAGAGAACCTGCCAGTGCTCAGATCCCCATTCCAGAGGTAAAAGAATGGGGGATCTCGAAATCATCAATCTTGAAGTCCCCAGAGGAGGGATCGACAACCCTCACCTCTTAGGTGTTAACTAATTACACGTCTTTGACTGTTTTAGGGAAAGATATTGATGGAGGTACGAATTGAGCTGCCGGAGTCTCCAAAGATGCGGATGAAGTCGGAGCACCGCCACGATCCAAATAAATACTACTTCTACTATTGTGATCACGGTCACGATACTGAAGACTGCCTGCAGCTCTAGGATGAAATCAAGAGGCTTGTCAGGCAGGGGCAGCTAAATCACTTCATTCGGAGGGTAGCACCTCAACACCGACCTCTGAGAGCGCAGCAGCCACCTCCTTTGCCCCAGCCGCGGCCAGTGTTGGTGCAGCATGGGAGACAAGCAGTAGGAGAGCAGGCAGCAATAGAAGACCAGCCCATCCGAGGAGAAATTCATATGATAACTAGGATCCCGTTTGGTTCGACGGAGCTCTCAGAAGCGAGGAGGCCACGGCTTAAGGATAGGCCTAAAGATGCCATTGTTTTCATTGAGCGGGATGCAGAAGGTGTACTTGCCCCGCACAATGATGCGGTGGTTGTAACAGCAAACATCGCTGATTTTAATATACACCATATTTTTATTGATAATGAAAGCTCAGTTATTTTTTTGTACTACTCTGTCTTCACCCAAATGGGGTTTATACCGGATCGGCTAAGTAGATTCAACACCTCGATTCAGGGTTTCTCCGAAAGTTTAGTGATTTTAGAAGGGATGATTAAGCTCCCTCTTACCATGGGTACTCCATCACAGCGAGCAACAATCCAAATCAACTTCTTGGTAGTCAAACTTTCCTCGACCTATAATGTAATCATTGGCTGTTCAAGCTTGTGGACTTTAAAGGCCGTTGTATCGAGTTACCACCTGATGGTAAAGTTTCCGACCAAGAATAGAGTGGGGCAAATCAAAGGCAATCAAGCCATGGCCTGACAATATTTTCCGCCAAGCTCAAGGTAGAAGGCCAACCTACCCAAGCGGAGATCCAGCCTGAGCTTCCAATGGGGCTAGATGCTTGAGATGATTTGATCGAGGAACGAGCCCAACCAATGGAGGACCTCTTGGATGTTCCTTTGAGGAAGGATGATCTTAATCGGACGATCAAGATCAGCTCATGCCTGGATGAGATAACCAAGAGTCGACTAATTTCTCTTTTACAGAAAAATACAGATCTCTTTACCTAGTCGACTGCGGATATGCCTGGCATAGATCCAGCGGTGATATCCCATTACTTGAGAGTGGATCCGACCCGCCACTCGATAAATAAAAAAAGCGGAGCTTTGCCCCGGGATGCCAGAGGGCCATAGCCGAGGAAGTAGATAAGCTACTTAAGACTGACTTCATCAGAAAAGTCATGTACTCTGACTGGCTGGCGAACGTTGTACTGGTCAAAAAGACGAATGAAAAATGATGCACGTGCATCAACTTCGATGACTTAAACAAACTTTGTCCCAAGAAGAGCTATCCGTTGCCTCGGATAGGCCAGCTGGTAGATGCTACTCCCGGGCATGAGCTCCTTAGCTTCATGGATGCCTTTTTCAATTATAACTAGATCTGGATGGCGCTTGAAGATGAGGAGAAAATGGTCTTTATCACTGACCGTGGACTTTATTGTTATAGGGTAAATCTCTTTGGTCTGAAGAATGCAGGGGCCACCTATCAGCGGTTGGTGGATAAAATTTTCAAAGATCAGCTCAGTCGTAATATGGAGGCATACGTGGATGACATGCTTGTCAAGAGTCGAGCTATCCCAACTATATTGTTGACCTCCGGGAGATTTTCGACACCCTCTACCGATTTTAGATGAAGCTGAATTCGATGAAATGTGCCTTTGGAGTTACCGCTGGCAAATTTCTGGGGTTCATGATCTCACGAAGAGGTATTGAAACAAAGTCCAAGAAGATCAAGACCGTTCTTGAGATGATGCCACCAAGGACCATTGAAGAAATACATTATCTTATTGGTAAGGTCACCTTTTTCAACCGTTTTGTTTCTAGGTCGGCTGAGAGGTGCCTCCCTTTCTTTCAGACCCTCAAACAGTCAAAAAACTTCCAGTAGACTGTCGAGTACCAGAAGGTGTTTAAGAAGTTGAAGTAATTTCTGAGCTCTCCACCGTTGCTCTCAAAGTCTTAGCCTGGTGAGGAGTTACTATTATACATAACCATCTCTCCAGTGGCGATCAGCTCAATCCTTGTCCAGGAGGAAGGATGGGTTTAGAAGCCTATATACTACACTAGCAAAGTGTTGCGAAATTCAGTGCAGGGTAAAAAGTAATTTAAACTTTTCAAAATCATTATTTACAGTAAAATTATTAATTAATCTAATTAATTAATAAAAATTTATCTTACACTAGGATCTACATATGATATATATCATGCATGCATTTAAATTTGAAATTCGAATATGAACAGTAAACACTTTACTGTAATGTGTTCAGAACACAATACCTTTGTGCGGGTAGTAGATCGTCGCAATCTGATCACCGTCGGGAGAATCTGATCATCGTGATACAGCCACACAGTATGTCTGATCTCTGCAGATCGTTCACATGAAGCTC
>KE504674.1:393646-403679 GCA_000441515.1 Elaeis oleifera | reverse complement strand
CTCTCATAAATATTGAGTCTAAATTCGATGGGTAATCGGGGCATCAGAATTCATCGATATGTAACCCTGATCGAAGAGTCCCAAACCAGTGGGACTCTTGACCCGGTACCCAAAATGTGTGAGACTCGTGATCAGAGAATTCTGATTCTCGATCACAGAGTCCCAGACACGTAGGACTCATAGTCCATGAGCATTAGGATTCTTCATCAGCCATCAGATCAGATAGGAACCTCTAATGTGTGTGACCCCGCAGGTTCGAACCTAAGCCGGTAGCACAGGAACCAATTCCTGTACTAATCGAAATGACCATCTAGCAATGGTACCCGACGATCGGATAGGTCGAAAAGTCATAATCGCAACACTCAGAACCTACGTGAATATGGTTACTATATAATTCATCCTTTTGATCCCTGTGTTTAGGATGACTCAGGGTTAAACTGTCAACCCTGATTAGATCATCCGAATCGTGTTCAACTCAAACAGTCCTGTGACTCCTCACTAGGACTACCCTGGTCAAGGTTTTGCTAAATTGAAACACGACTGTACACAGCTCCTAAACTAGAGTGGTCAATCCCATCTTGATACACGCACGGACAAGTCAAGTACTTGACTACACCCAACAGCCTTCCGTCACTGAATTAGAAATTCAGATAGTCCAGTGCCTAAGTGCAGTGAGTTGCTTGCAAGTCACCATGGCGGTCTCAGGTCGGAGGGACAGTTATACTCATATTCCATCGGAGCAAATCTTGACAGCAGAAATAGCTCCGAAGTCGATCACGTTCAGTGCAGATGTACCCTTACATCTCACTTGTATGCCATACCAGTGTCTCCACACTCATTGGTTAAGAGGACAATCAATCTATATGGCACACAATGATCTATGCTTGATAAACATTGTCGTCCTTGATAACAACGTATCATTTGGTCGCGAACAGATTTAAGGACTAAACGACAAATCCTCCTTTATCGAGTCTAAATAGTCCTAAGGACTTCACCACAACATAGGAGTTCATTAGAAGATGAAATATTTTGTGATGAAAAAGAATGCCAAATAATTTTATTAATTCATAATCATGTACATATACAAAAATGAGCACAACCGTCAACAGGCTGACGATTGGCTTTGGGACACTATTCCCAACACAAAGTCCTTCACGATGTAGAGACTAGATTCTCCAAGCTTGAGAAGCTAATCTTTGCACTGGTTGTCGCAGTGAGGAAGCTACGGCCTTACTTGCACGCTCATATTGTAGTGCTGCTTATACCGATGGACACTATATACCGATGGCTCGTCAAATGCAACAGGGGCTAGGGCTGGCTCATTTTGATCAGTTCTAAAGGAGATGTTGTGGGGTACGCCCTGTGTTTTATATTTTTGGCAATCAATAATGAAGCAGAGTATGAGGCTCTAATTGCCGGCCTCAAGTGGTGAAAGAAGCAAGGGCCCTACACCTTAAAGTCTTTAGTGACTTCTAGCTGGCGGTTGGATAAATCGAGATGAATACAAGGCTCGAGAGGAGAACATAGAAAATACCTTCAAAAGATAAAAGATTTAATCTCAATTTTTTTGAGTTTTGACATCCAGCAAGTCCCCAGAGCAAACAACGCCAGGGTAGATGCACTATCGAAGCTAGTTGCCTTGTTGCTCGCTGACTTGGAGAACAGGACCTATTTTGAGGTATTGAAAGCCTCGAGCCTTGAGGAGCCTCTCATCATCTGGCAAGTTGATGAGGAATCTTGTTGGATTGATCCCTTGCTCAAGTATCTCAGGTTAGGCGAACTATCCATTGACCATAAGGAGGCTTGGAAGATAACCAAGCAAGCCGCTCGCTATATTTTGTACGATGATAAGTCGTACAAGTGATCATTCTCCTACCCCTGTTGAAATGCTTGTGCCTGTCTGAGGCTGATTATGCATTGCGGGAGGTCCACAAAGAATTTGCAGAAGCCACTTGGGGGGTAGGTCCTTTTCTTCTAAAATCCTCCGACAAGGCTATTATTGGCCTACTGTGTAGCAAGATGCAGGCGCCTTTATCAGGAAGTAAGATTAGTATCAGAGAATCTCCAATATTCAACATCAACCAGTAGCTCTTCCGACTCCCATCAGTGCCCCGTAGCCATTCGCTTAGTGGAGGATGGATATTCTCGATCCTTTTTCTCTCACGTCTGGCTAGCGTAAGTTCTTCTAGTTGCCATTGACTACTTTACAAAGTGGATCAAAGTCGAGCCACTGACCCGCATAATCGAGACCAGAGTAAAAGATTTCATTTGAAAGTCTATCATCTACCATTATGGTCTTTCCAGAGTACTCATCACAGACAACGACAGGTAGTTTAGTGGTGCCCAGCTTCACAAATTCTATAGAAAATATGGAATAGAGCACCACTTTACCTCAGTGGGCCACCCACAGGCGAATAGAGAGGTGGTGGTGACTAACAGAACTCTTATGCAGAGTTTAAAGGTCAGAATGGATCAGACTAGGGGGTCTTGGATAGATGAGTTTCATCATGTGTTGTGGGCATATCAGACCACTCAGAGGCTTCCAACTAGTGAGACTCCTTTCAATCTTGCATTCGGGACCAAAGCAGTCATTCTTATAGAATTCAGGCTCTCTTCCCTTAGAGTTGAGGAGTACAATGAGGATACCAATTCGGTGTGGCTCCGAGCTAACCTTGACTTGATTGAAGAAAGCAGAGAATGCATCGCTGTTAGAATAGCTGCTTATCATCAGAGGGTGGTCAAGTATTACAATGCCTGGGTTATAACCAAAGAATTCTGTGTTGGCGACTTGGTGTTGTAGCCGGCTGAGGTTTCATAGCCCACCGAGCAGGAGAAGCTATCGCCTAACTGAGAGGGCCCTTACCAAGCGGATGAGGTGGTTCGCCTAAGGACTTATAGGCTCAAGCAGCTCGACGGGACTCCACTCCCTAGGCTGTGAAATTCGGCCAACCTACGTATGTATTATTAGTAATATTGTAATGCCACATTATATATTATAAATTCTCAAATTTATTAATCTGTGTTTGTTTACGAAAGTGGCATGAGAAGCTCAAGATTCTTTCTTATGAGCTCTACAAGAAGCTCCTCTGATCGAAAGCCGTAATTAACAAACGAGGGCTAACTTATAACACCCTAAACTAACGACGTGAATGCAAAAAATGCACACGCTGCTCCACTCACAAGATAAGCCGAGCACACGCTGCCTCTCACTTTATGAGAAGTGCACATGCTACTTTGCTCACAAGATGAGCACAGCACATGTTGTCTCTTGCTTTACAAGAAGTGCACACATTGCTTCGCTTACAAGATAAGCAGAGCACACGCTGCCTCTCACCTTATGAGAAGTGCACATGCTACTCCGCTCACAAGATGAATCGAGCACACACTGTCTCTCGTCTTACGAGAAGTAGATACACTGCTCTGCTCATAAGATGAGCAGAGCACATGCTGTCTCTCATACAAAAATAAGAAGTGCACATGCTGTCGCTCACAAAATGAGTAGAGAACAAGCTACCTCTCGTACAAAGAAGCATGGAGCAGAGCCAAACTACCACTCGTGAGGCAAAGTCAAATTGCCGCTCGTGGAGCAGAGCCAAACTATCACTCGTGGGCAGAGCCAAATTGCCGCTCATGGAGCAGAGCCAAATTGCCGCTCATGGAGCAGAGCCAAACTATTGCCGTGGGGCAGAGCCAAATTGCTGCTCGTGGAGCAGGGCCAAACTGCTGCTCGCGGAGTAGAGCCAGCTATCCTCTGGTCAGAATTATCTCCATCAAAATTCATTCCGGATAATTTTATTATCTCAAATTAGAGCAAGTTCATCTAAATTCCTAAGGTCTGGATTGACTCATATTGGGATAGTTCTAAATACCTTAGGTCGAGGCTTGCCCCTATGTATTAGATTGAAATTTGCAAGCATGATTAAAGAAGATACGAACTCCATGAAAAAAGTTTCTTTTTATTCATCTAGCTATTTACAAATAAGAGGGTGGTGTTTTCAATGCCACCTTACAAAAATAAGAAGAAAAAGAAAAATGGGAAGTTTAATCCCCATCCGATGAAGGAGCCTCCTCGTCGTTGTTCTTAAGCTGGAAGCCATCGAGCTCTAGGTACGACATCACCTACAGCAAGCAGGCCTTGCAGTTTTCGAAACCATCGATGAATCTAGCGGTGGCAATGTTGATGGCCTCCCTCTTAAACTCTATAGAGTCCCAATACTCTTGGATGCAGCGAGCTCGGACGTCTGGAGGAATCTACTCGAATTGGGGGGGTGTGCCCATCCCCAAGTCCCGATGGAGACTGTGAGGCAGAAGGCACCCTGTGAGAAGTGGATGGACTAGCATGTCTGGCTCTCGCTCTCCTCTAGGTCTCTCTCATAAAGGCCCACCTATCCTTCACTCTGACCTTCACAGCTGACAAAGGAGGATGCAGAGGGGGACGCAAGGGTGATGCCATCACGACAGAGAGGAGAAGTTTCGGCAGAGGAGAAAGATAAAATATAAGATTTCTATGCCCTTTGGCCCCTATTTATAGGTACCAGTGCCCACACCTACCGCCAATCGATGGTTTAAGGGGATATAGCTGTCCATCAGGTAATAAATATTGGGCCTTCCCACTACCAGAATAAGTCCAGATGATGGTTCTCTAGCCAAGGTGAGATTACATGGCATATTTCCAACACTTTCTCAAGCGCTACTCCATCAAAAATGTCAATAGCTGTCATTCCCCATAACCGCTAGCATTGAAAAGGATAGAGCGAAGACGCCACCCGGATGACCGTCTCAGATCGGTGTACGTTTGCCATTGCCTCAGATCGATGTGCATCAACTATTGCCTTGGATTAGCATACGCTAGAAATTGCCTTTGATCGACAGATGAGAGCAATTGCCTCTAGTCAGCCCTATCTCGAAAGAAAATTGGTTGGAAGAAAATCAGTTGCTGTTGAAGTTTCTTTGTTCGGAACATTCCTATTTTCTATGATCGAAATTAAGTTCACTACAAGATCTAGTATCCTAAATCAGTCTGTGTACTGCATCATAGTGTACAATCATAAGTGAAAGATGAGAAGTAAGAAGAGCAAACTTTGTTCATTCATCATCTGAAAATATTTATAATGAGGATTTTTACAATGACCTTGAAGGTCCAAGTACAGAAAGAAAAAAAATAAAAAGTCTAAAAGGCAGCATCCGAAGCTGAAGCACCTGTCGCGGGTTCGTCGGCTGCGATAGGGTCTCAAACTTCATTTAAAAGTTCAGATTCAGTTTTGGATACTTAGCTGTGACCCTCTCTCGGACTGACTGCTTTTCAAGGTCGTAAGTGTCAGCAGCAAATTCAACCTTCTCATCTTGATACTCCGTTGACGCTCGAAAGCTGCAATAGCCTTAGAAGTGGCCTCTGCTGCCTTCTTTCTGCCAGCCCCAGCTGTGCTTCAAGCTCTTTTATTAGTCCCTGAAGTTGAGAGTTCTCTTCGACTGCGGTTGCACCCTTCTCGAGTTGAGCCTCAAGCCCCTTTATTTTTTTAATAACCGGAAGTTCTCCTCAACAGCTCCTCTTAACATCACTTCAGTATTGTCAACTCTTCTTTTGGTGGCGTCGGCTCTCATGGAGGCCTCCCCAGCCTCCCTTGTAGCCTTGTCCTTTGCGCCCTTGAGCATCCCAGCCTCGAGCTCATACCTTCTTGTATCTTTCGCAAGCTCGATAGAGCTCTCCATAGACCCATTCAAGTAATGGACGAGCTATTAAGAGGAACCTCTTGTCAGCGCCCATGATAAATATGTGCATAGTGAATAAAATTGCAGGGGCTCCCATTTACCCGAATGACGGTCTTCACGGCTGCTTTCCTCATCTCTCTGTGCGACACGGCTAGTAGCTTAGTCGCATCAGCTGGGAGGAGTATTCTGGTGAACAGCTCGTGCACCAACTTGTAATCTTCTAGAGCTGAAGCTTCTAGCTCCAGTCCGACTGGCGTGGCTCTAGAAACTCTAGCTGGCACTACCTTGAAAGTCCCAACTATCTTGATTGATGTTCCCTTAGGGGAAAAGTCAACAACTTGGAGACTCAGCAAAGCTAGCAAACCCAGAGGGGCTGGCAAGCTCAGAGCTATCTGCTCGAAGCCATGGTCCATTTGACTTCCTCAGTCCCTGTCAGAGGTCGAGGTAGCCGATGAACCAACCCTCATAATTCTGAAGTCGTCATCGCGAGGAGGTTCTATTGGAAATTCGTATTAGAGCATGCATATATGTTTCAAATTTTTTTTTAAACAACACAACGAAATAGAAGATTAAATTTTTTTTAATTTAAATCATGCATGCATAAATAAAGAACACAAGGATCTACCTTATATACTGAAATTGAACACATGCTAAATTTTATGTCGAAATTAAATATGTTATCGAATTATATATCTGTTTCATAATTTTTTCTTCGAATTTGGATTTGAAAAAGATAGGTTCTTCCTTAATTGTGCAAGTATCTGGCCTCTATGGGTATCTACTCAGGATCGGTCCGAAACAGCCCTTTATGATGTTGATCTTTCTTCTTCAAGAACGATCACCCTGTGAATCTGAAGAAAATTTGAATCGCGATCAACTCTTTGATCATTTTCTTGATCATTTTCTTCTCTTCTTTTCTTGATCTCCTTTACTTAATTTAGTAGCAATCAAGCTTCAAAAATTAGCCACCAAGAAAGACACCCAAACTCCTTTTGGACGTAGAGATGGAGGATGCCCAACCACCTTGGGCGTTGGAACAAAGAGGGAGAAGAGAGGAAGGCGTGGGGACCTTATGGGAGGCATGGGGCTACTGAAAATCAGATATTAAGACCCTTAGGAAAGGATTCTTTAAATAGGCAAAAGATTTGAATCCTATTCAAAACCAAATAATCCCTTAACACAAGTCCTACTTGCATTAAGAATCCTTGTAGTTTTAGATTTTTGACCCCCTTTAGGAGATCCATGAGGCGCCAACACTTGGCACCCATTAGCCCACTCTCTCATATGCCACGTGTGGATATGGGATGCCCCCTAGCTAGTCCTTCATGCCCTCAATCAAGTAGGCATGCCCAATTTGATCAAATCAAGTGGCACCCATATTAACAATCAAGAAATGCTTAAGGATTTAAACCCTTAATGTATATGATCCAAAACCCTAGACATTCAATAATTGGAGCCCAATGAATTTAATTTATTTAGATTATTAGCAGATAATTAACTCAAATTAATCTTATCAAATAAATAATTTAAGTGTAAAGAAAAAATTGGGTTCAACTATATGCTAGCAAGATTATCCTGAACCCAATAAGATTTCTCTAAACCTAATTGAGACTTCATAAGCTCAATTGCTTATTTCAGATCTAATCTTTTTATTGTGTGAACCCATAGATTCAATTCTATCTGATAGTAAGATATACCATAATTTCTATCATAGCATCATTGAAACTCTTTTTAATGGATCAGAATAATTTCACTCTGACTCATCAAGGATTATCGATCCTGAACAACCGCAGTGAGCTCTCACAATCCACTAGTGACATCTAGCAGTATGTAGTAATAACCCAGTAGAATCAAAATAGAATCTCAAGATATAGTTAACATATGATTCAGTTTCTCTATTATGAGTCTCGACTAGATGGCAGGTCATGGATAAATCGTTAAACCTCATCATCAGTCATATGATAGATTCGATTAGCTCAAGTCTAATTGTGATCATCATGAAACTCTTTTCCATTAATCATACTACTGTGGCCACAGATTCTCAAACTTAGCTTCTCAAATTTTATAAGACTACTCTTCTCTATCAAGATCGATAGATTCTTTTAGATATGCACCTTACTTCTATAGTGGATCAACTATCACCAATATCTACTACAAAGTCTTATCGAGGTCATATTTATATGTCAGTTAAACTCCGGCAGCCTCACTGTGAGTAACCGTACCATCACAAGTTAAAAGACCATTTACACAACTATAGCATTGAGATGATCACTGACGATCGAATAGAAATCTATGTGATCTCTCATATGGTCACACTCAGTACTAATTATTCTCTAATAACTGTTCACACTCGTCGCTAGTGACTCTATATTGTAGATCAGAGATTCATCTACCTCAAAAAAAGTGATCTGTGCATCGGTCTATCCAGATCGATCACCTTCCTCATGATGATACTATGATCGAAAGTAATTTAAGAATTGATTATTAGGCCTTTAATTCTCAACTCTTTGAGAATATGTATCGAAGTATTAATTTATAGATAATTTAAGGACACATTATACTTCAATGAAAATAAAATTTATCCTTTTATTGATCAAATCAATATTCTAAATATAAATTTATGTCCTAAAATTATTATAATATGTCAGCCATATTGGCTTCTAGAACATACATCTAATAATCTCCTACTTAGACTAAAGTCAATTAGCTACTAATCTAAGTCCCATCTTCTCAAGATGGACTTTCATCTTTACTTGGCTCAATTATTTTATCAGCAAATCTGCTACGTTGTCTGCGAAGTCTACTCTTCTCACCATGATATATTATTTTTGAGATAGTCGCGTATGATATGGAACCGTCGCTCGATGTGCTTTGATTTTTGATGAGATCTCGACTTCTTAGCAAGTGCTATAGCTTCATTGTCGTCGCAAAAATGATATAGCATCCGATGTCATTACTTCAAGCTCTGCGATGAATTTTTGAACTAGAAATTTTCTTTGTAGCATTCGAAGCAGCGATATATTCAGCTTCTATGATCGAATCCACTATGATGGATTGTTTGGAACTCTTTCAGCTGACTGCATCATCATTGCATACGAACACATATTCTGACATAGATTTTCTATCGTCAGGATCAGATATGAAGTCTGAATCAGTATATCCCTCGACTCACAACTCGTAACCTCCTCCAAAGACTAAGAATAAATTCTTAATTCTTCTTAAGTATTTAAAGATGTTCTTTACAGTTATCCAGTGCTCCTCGTCTGGATATGACTGATACCTGCTTGTGACACTCACAGCAAAGGCAATATCAAGTCGAGTATACAATATGGTATACATAAGGTTTCCTATGGTTGAGGCATAAAGATTCCTACTCATATACTAAACTTTCTCAGATATGGTCGGATATATCGTCTTGAAAAGACGAATACCATGCTTAAGAAGTAAAAATCATCTTTTAGAATTTTTTTATGCTGAATCTCTTCAGTACTTTCTCTATGTATAGCTTTTGTGGCAGACCTACCATCTTTTTAGATCTATTACTATAGACCTTTATTCTAAGAATATAAAATGCTTCTCCTAGATCTTTCATAAGAAATTTCTTGGACAACCATCTTTTGACCGAAGTCAGTATGGGAATATCATTCCTAATGTGGAGAATATCATCCACGTATAATGTGAGGAATGTTATTGCACTCCTATTGATCCTCTTGTAAATACAAAGTTTCTCTTTATTTTTAATGAAATCAAACATTTTGATCGCTTTATTAAAATAAAGATTTTAACTCCGAAAAGCTTATTTTAATCCGTGTATGGACCTTTGCAGCTTGCAGACTCGATGATCATCATCACCTGATGTGAAACTCAAAGGCTGCTCTATATAGATATCTTTCTCAATATATTCATTCAGAAAAGTAGTTTTTATATCTATCTGTCAGATTTCATAATCATAATAACTTACAATAGCAAGTAGAGTACGAATAAATTTTAACATGACTCCGGACGAGAAGATTTTCTGATAGTCAATGCCTTCACGCTGACTATAAACTTTTAGCACAAGTTTATAGATCTCTACCTTACCATCTACACTTATTTTTTTTTTGTAGATCTATTTACATCTAATGGGTACTATACTGTCGGTGGATCTATTAGGATCCATACTTGGTTCGAATGCATTGAGTCAATTTCTGACTTTATAACATCTAATCATTTTCAAAATTGATGTCAGACATCGCTTCATCAAAGGTATTAGGATCATCACCATGTTCCTTATCTTCCATAAGAATATTTTTTTACTTCCTCCATAAGCATACCCATGTATCTT
>KE504674.1:352694-376984 GCA_000441515.1 Elaeis oleifera | reverse complement strand
GAGAGAGAGAGAGAGGATGTGAAGATTAAAAAATCAAAATTCACTTAATTGATCAATCTAATTTGATCTAGGTGACATTGCTATTATGTCATGCTGCTGAGCCTACTTCCAATGTATAATGCATTATTTTATAACAGCCTTCCTTTTTGGGTTTTGTCATTTATCCCAAAAAAGAATAGGATAAAAATCATTATAATTTTGAATAAACTTGTTTTCTTTCTTTCTTTCTTTTTCTTTTTTTAGGATGTAAAGGGAGGCTGTTTAGGCTACCCGAACTTCTATTAAGAAAAGGAGGCAAAGAGAATGTACATCAGCTGCACAGCCTTTGAATAGCTGACTCAAGCCACAGAGTTGCACGACTCCAAAATACAAGTTTTTGCAAACTAAAATAATAGGCAACGTAATGGACGACAGGGGAACAGAATAGATACAGACATCACATAGACATGATTCCATAGTTTCTGAGGAGCAGATCCGGCTAAGTAGCAATACTTCTTCAACCATGGAGAGGGCAACAGGAGATCATGAGACATGCATATAGCAAGAATCTGATGGCATGGTACGGTTGAAGAGAACCGCAATCCTTTGGTTGATCTTGATTGCCAAAATTTCAATGACGGAGACCTTTAAGCATTCTTCGATAGCGAACGGATGTCTTTAACTTAGCCCAAATGTTCCCAAATTCATATAGCAGCTGAGGGCAACGAAGGGAGGATCGACAATTAAACATAGTAAGTAAGCCCTATCAATGCAGTGGGACGATTGAAGCCTGCTTATCGAGGAAGACTCTTGCATGCATGGCTCATGCCGTAGTCGCAAAGAGCATAAAAATGTTAGGTTGGGCTGATTTAGAGAATGATCCTCTCCTAAATGAACATAAATCTTCAAAAGTGCATTGAGGATGTAAAACTCCAAGAGTAGATGGCCTTCCAAATTGTGGAGAAAAAACTTGTTTCATGCTTCTTAATCAATACATACATTTATATCCATGTATAAATGCCATCTAGATATATGTACATACATACATACATATGTACATACATATATGTGCACACACGTGCATGCGTATTTTGTGTACATATAAATGTGTGTATACACACACATGTATGCTTGTGTTATTGAATGAGTATACACATGTTGATTTTTCTTAAATTGCATGTACATAAGTATTACATAAACTATTAGGATTTCTGTTCCCAAATATGAAACAAGGTCATCTCACTAAATAAGCTAACAATGACATTGACCATCACAATAGTTACATTGTAATGACATGGTCAGAACCTTTATGAGGTTAGCCCTAAAAACAAACTGATCACTGGAGAGATACTGACTAAATAGGGTTGGAGCTAGGATTTCAATTGCCTTCACTGTCTTTGAAAACTGGAATCAATTGGCAACCTTCGTCTCGGTTGTTCTTCTGCCACTCAGATTTTGGAGGAACACATGGACAGCTATTAAGATTCGATGATTCTTCGGGACACTACTCCTTATGCACTTCTCCTTTATATGATATGATAAAAATATAATAAGAACTTCAGGATGTCAACATAATATACTGATTATATTAGAATTATATACCACCTATACATCAATTGTCACTTCTGTAGATGGCACATACCCGTTGGATGGTCAAAATAAAGGATCTATAAAATCTTCCAAAACTTGAAAACGTTTTTTAAAAACAGACATTATCTCTTACTGCAGTGCGAATCTAGTTCAAAGATTTCAGCTTAGATTTGGGACCATGCCAAGTCAATGATCCAAGGCCTTTATTACACTTTAGTTCGCCAGGTCACTGGCCACCTAAAGTTGTTACTCTGGTCCAATGCTATGGCTCCCACACTGGTTAACTCTGACATAACTCTTGCATGGTCCCATAATTTTAGAAACCTTCTTTTTACCAAATAATCACCAACTAATAACTATGAAAGCTTGCTCCCTTCTTGATTAATACGGGGATAGGAGTGTGGGATGATAAGAATGGCGAGGAGAACCGCATGGCTGGTGGAGCAGTCGATTATTCGCAATCAGAGATCGTCCACTCCAAGCGTGCGAGCCCACCACTCTAGAATGGTGGACCCCGAATAGCTCCATTATTGTTGAGACGTGGGACCCATCCTCCACATTATAAAACATTTCTTGCACCGAATGATGGCAAGCGACGGGGCCAGGCAATGTACAAGTTAAAGGCTTACGTATGTCTGATATTGTCAACCTAAGGCAAAGCGCATCGGATATGTTCCATATTTTTAGAAACAAAAGGTCAAACACTTTAAATAAAAATAAATGCTAGGATACAGGATCAAGGAGAGACAATAAATTCCTGCAGCTTTAATGATTGGAGTAAAATATATATTTGCTTTAGCCAGCTACCCCATAAACATCATGTGTGACGCAACTTAATGCGAGACAAAAGCAAAGGGGTTACTCCCTAAATAATTCTTTAGGCTGAAGAAAGGTTGCTAGATCCGGTAAAGCTCAGTTAAGGTTAATTAGTGACATGCATTTGTGTTAATTATTAAGGATTTTATGGGCTAGCAGTTTGGACTAACCAATAAGAACATTACGTGTATCAGCCTTGATTGGTCAACCGAGCTCATCCCTCCAATTTGCGGTGTCAAAAGCTTGTCCATTGCATGGGAACCACATATTAGAAAGCTGATTTGGGCGTAGAAGAATTTAGTAAGTGGGAGGACCTTTTCTGAAAGAGCGAAGGACAACTACTCTAGGTTTCTAGCACGTGGTTATAGCAGAACAAGGGTTAGGTTTCCTTTGTAACCTCTTTATCCACGAAAGGAGAGAACAGCAGTGCTCACTTTAGTAGTTACATTATTGTTATGCTTTTTCACTTCAACCATGTCACTTTTAAGATTTTGTCAACATATCTATGATCTAGCTACCACTTTCATGGTAAGAGAATGAAGACCATAAACATAACTTTCGCAAGGGAAAAGAAAAAACAATCTAATTAATGGTTGAGATGCTAGTTACCAATAGATTCCTATTTAGGAAAGATTAGTGGTCAATCTATTATTAAAAAAAAATCCTTCTTTTTTCTGATACAAGGGGTGGTGACATACTCTAGCATGAGCACAGCCCATTAGGTTAGAACACAAAAAATTCTGTAGGATCGACAGGCATGTCTCATCTGGTCTCCAGATCCAATCTCCGGAATGCTTCGTAACATAAAATGCGATCCAATCTACCGCGTTATTTGCCTTCTAAAAATATACCGGACATGCATAGCAACTGAAAGGCGAAGAGCAATGTAGATATCATAGAGAATCGGATGGGCCACTAGTTACTTCGTATTATCTCGATAATGGTCACAGGATCTTCCTCCATAAAAATTCTCTCCATCCACGGCTCTTGTTTGGCAAAGATAATATCCGTTCAAGTGGTGCGAGGCTCTACTCCCAAGAAAAAATCTCAAAAGATAAGAGCCATGATAAAATCTGCATTGCCTCTACATCTCTGACACTATCATCAAAATTCATCTTGACAAATTTCGAGAGAGAAGGCTTACAGGATAAAAAAATCTTTCTTCAAAAAGATTTTGACTAAATATATCTTTTAGTCAAAATAATAAAATAATTGATAAAGTCGATATAAAAATCAAGATTTATCTTTATAAAATTTATTTTTTCATGATTATTTGTACTAAACATGTCTATTTTGAAAAATGTGCATTCTTTTTAACTATGAGAGGAATCTGGTTTGAATTATGTGAAAAATGACTTCATTATTACAAATAAAGATGATATAACTCGATTTTATTATTCATTAATGAAAGAAAAAGATCTAGAATCTATTTTTTTTAATTTATTTTTTAATTTTGAAAAAAAATTGAGTTGAATGGGTTGAGAGAAATATTTCTCTCTCTCTCATTTCATCATTGAGATAGTTTGGGTACTTTATATGATTGGTTCTTGAGCACATTATTTTCTGAAAATAAGAGAGAGAGAGTGTGTGTGTGTTAAAACTAAAATATTTGGTAGCTAAATAGAGAGGTGTAACCATTGGGATAAATCCCAATTCATGTTCTAGATTGCACAAATACATCAACGAATTAATACTAGATTCTTGAACAGGTTAATCAAGTAAGAAAATGGTTCCCACTTCAAAGGAAAACATAAAAAATGAGATATGAATAATGCCTACCTGAACCACATATACCATGTCAACTGTTCTAGATGTAGAGCGCGCATCTTTCAGTGGTTTCTCAAAATATTTTCTTTTGATAGATAATTCTTCAAAATGAAATAAATATAAGTTTCGTATGAAGGTTAAGCTTCGGTTAACGTTAAGGAAAACCTAAACACAATTTATCTATATTATTCAATTATCTAGCGTAAAAGACTACCCATGCATCCAATCAGTCGCGGTCGATATCATGGTTACATTGTGCGGTTGGCGCATGCCTCAACACGATGCAGCAACGCCTACTGTACGGTCACCGTCTTTCTTAACGAGCAATACATCCATTTATTTGTGGATTGCACACATTCAAAACCGGCCCCTGGAGAAGCGGAAAGGAAAGGAAAGACATACATGATACAGGTACTTAATTAATAAGTTAATCACTGTAAAATAAATATATAGTGAGACCATGAAATTTATATATATATTTTAAATTTTATATAAACAACGGACGCACTAATCGAATGCGAGAGCAATCGTAAAGATCAAAATACACAAAATCTCGTAGAACCGACGGACAATCATCATCCTGTCTCTACAGCCAATCGCCGAAGTGCTCAGCAATAAAAGCCGCCACCCAATCTACTGCAGTGTTCGTCTCCCGATAGACATATCGGACTCGCACTGCAGCAAATTGATGAAGAGAGATCCAAACATCTTGGATAAACGGATGACCCTTGAGCTGCCTGGTGTCTTCCTGAATCCATGAAATAATGGTAGTGGAGTCATCCTCCTGGAAAATCCTCTCCATATGAAGCTGTTGCCTAATAAAAGTGACGCTAATCCAAACGGCGTGAAGCTCTACCGTCAGAACTGAAGGCTCGAAAAGATGAGACCCACTAGCCATCAGAAGTCTCTCATCTAGGTTGCGAATGACAAAGCCCGCTCTGCCCCCCTGTCCCTGACATTGCCATCAAAGTTAATCTTGACAAACCTCGGAGGAGGAGGCTTCCAAGAATGGATAGAACCCTATGGGTCACTATCGAGGTGGTCGGAAGCTCTAGAGATCAGGGATGTCAAGGGACGGAATAGCAGTATCAAACTGGTAATACTTCTGAGCCAAACAGACCCCTCTCTCTAGCACTCGACGAGTAGAAATGATCTCATCGTTAAAGACAAGGCTGTTCTAGATAGCCAAATTTGATAAGCAATATAAATCATCCGCCGATAAACCATAGTGTTCTATCAATCACACTCTGACAGATGAAGCCATGGAAGGATACTAACCATGGATCAGTGCTCGTCTCCTATGGATAGCCATCTGTCTGTCTCCAAATGATCCTCATCCTAGGGTACCGTAGGATTGCATAATCCGCAGTCTCGTCCTCTATGCTACAAATCGGATACAAGGTTGAAACCTCCATAACCCTCTCCCTGAGAAGTGTCCGAGTAGAGAGGCGGTTCCAGGTAAGTTTCAAAGAAAATCTACACCATAGGATGAGCGGCAACTCTCCAAATCCAAGCAGCTTTAATCCGTCTAGAAAGCATCGGTTTGTACAAAAAGGAGAGGTCCTTTAAGAATACCCTCAGGCAGCAAGAACATCCCCAGACCCTCGTATCCTGAGTGGGGTGCACCGAAATCGGGATGGCAAGGATCCACTCTACAAGTGGCAACCCAAAAAGCCGGATGATCTCCTGTGCTCGCGAGCCAGAGGTATCAACAGTCATGAGATCAGACACCCTTATATGATCTTCCACCTCGTTGCTGACAAGAGTTGGCCAATGAGATAAAGGAATGTTTGAAACCCAGACGTCCTAGATCATCTCCATTAAACGATCATCACCGATCAAGCATCTGATCTGATCCATCACATCAGACCTTTGAGCACAAATCTCCTTCCATATGAAGAAGTAGCTTCGGGCAGCCTGGATGGCAATCCCGTGGCTCCATCCACCATAGCGAGCCTACATCATCGTGCTCCACAAGCAGTCTGGCTGGATCAGAAATTTGGCCACATGCCTGGCAAGTAAAACCTCCCTCCTCATCAATAAAGAGTAGATCCCCAGGCCTCCGTCCCTCGTAGGCTAACACACTACCTTCCAGGAGAGCAGATGGACTCGATGATGATCGCAACCAGATCTTCAAAAGAAGTTACGAAGCTGTTGCTCCGGCCATGCCTCTGATATAAGCAACAGGGATAACCGTATGGGACAGAAGGTAAATCGGAACAGAGCATAGAACTGATCTCACCATAGTGGTGCTGTCCATGAAGACCTGCCATCCCTAAAGATATTCCTGAATTCGTTGCTCCAAGGGTCTGCACTCAACCCACCATAAGCGACGGCCTGTGATTGGAATTCCAAGATAGGTCAGGATCTCTAACTGCTTCCGAATCTTCAAGATCTTTCTGATCGTCGATCTGATTTGGATCTTCATCCTCAGACTAAAGATGACAGCGGATTTTTGAATATTGACCAGCTGTCCCGATGTTCGGCAAGAAATCCTAACAATAGAGGCAAATGGTTATTTTGGGATGGAGGCATGTTTGATGAGGAGATAGTCATCTGTAAAAAATAGATACGAGATCTTTATTCAAAATATTGAGAGCAGTGATTCAGAGGCAGACACTGGAGCCATGTTGATCTGCCTCTGGTCTCCAGCCAATTTGCATCTCTGACGTGCATTATTTGTGCCAAAATCTAAATCTCCTGGTGCGGTTGGTTCCAAAAGAGAAGACTCAGAGACATGCAATAGGCGTAATATGAAATCAATGAAATGATGCACATAAAAACAACCGAAGGGTTGTCAAGAAAAAAAAAAAGAAAAGAAAAACCTCAAAAACGTTGCAAGAGTTCCAAAGGTCATTAATGCAAAAGATAAGTTAAATTAATATATAGGTAGCCAAACAAATAGCTGACGGAGCCACCAACGTACACTTATCCTTGAGGAGCCGCACAGGCCAAGAGAATCTTCCGTCGGATGGGCAAATAACGCCGTCACGGCTCGATGTTACGTTTGACCTCCTCCACCCCCTTATAATGGCGACAAACCCGTAACGCGCGTGGGCCCGAGTGCCGTCTCCCACCCTCTTATCGACGCCACGTTGACATCGCCACCTCTTCTCTCCCCGCCTCCCAAGTCCCACCTTTTCTCCTCTACCTCCGCTAGTTTCTTCCCCACAAACTCTTCGTCACTACCTCCATCCCTTCACTTCTCTTCTCTTTGGCACATACCACAAATGGTGTTATCAAAGAGTGGCTACAGATTCTTCAAGTTCAAAGCCTCACACTCTCAAACACCTTCATTCCTCACCCTCTCTAATCTTGGATCTTCCCATCACCGGCCAAAAGCCCCACCTAGCTCGCCACCACAACCACTAGCCCAAATCCCCCCAAGAAAATTCTCCTCCAAAGAGATATAAGAGGAGGAAAAGATCTCTGCATACCCTTGTCTATCAATTCTCTCCTACTCCAGTACCCTCTTGTGGTATACATCAATGATTGCAAGCAGCTTCGAGTTCTCACGTGCGGTGGTGGTGGAGATGGCTTGGATCATGCTAAGGATCGACTACTCGAGGCTCTTCTGGCTCCTCTTTGGTGTCTTCTCCTACGAGAACCATGAAGGGAAGCCTCGGATTTAGCAAAGCTTCTGCCACAGAACTCGACACACTTAACCCGTTACCCAGGCGATCCGATCGCTCGGGGAGCTGCTGCTTTTGGTTTTGTTTCTTGGTTTCTTCTAAGCTGCAAGAGTTTTGATAGGCTTATAACATGTATGAGTCCCGGCGGGGGAGTGGCACCAGAGGGCCGCCGAGTGGAGTGGGTACGTCGAGATCGACCCCGCCGGTCGGTATGGACGTGTAAGTTCTCCTGTTCTACTGCTTATCTTTGTTTTTAGTTGCTAACCATGGATGAGGAGGTATATGAGTTGATACTTTCAAATTATAAGATGTTATGCTTTGAAGTTATAAGATGTCTTATTACCTACAGTGGTTGGTGTTGTGTTTATCATTATTTTGTTGTCCCCTGGTTCGAAAAAGCTTCTTGTGATGTGCATGTTCTACCAAAACCAATACCAATTTGCTTGAAAACTGTCATATTGTCCAATATGGAGTTTGATGTTTATCAGTTTTTAGCATGCTTAGTATCTGTATGCATGCTTTAGATATTGCTTTCTCCATCTTTAATAGGATTTGAGGTTGTTGGCTTTTGGTTATGCTTGTCTAGACCTTCTCTGTGGGAGAGTACATGACACCATCCATTGGATATGATAAACTAGGAACGACATGCCTTTTTTCTTTAATTGACTCCATCTTTATGGTCTAAATATGATTTGGATGGTTCTGGTACTTTTTTTTTTTTAATGAAGTACTTTAGATCATTTTCATCGATGTTAATCCCTTTATATGATGGGACAAGGTTTCACGATTTGTTATCGAACTAAACTTTCCTCTGCATCTGAATCCATGAGGCCATCCATAAGCTATAACTCAGCTAAAGGATTAGCCATGCTAGTGTATTTCCAGTACTGGAATTCTTTGGTCCTCTAGACTTCTGAATGCAAACTGCTTCAATAAAAATAAGAGGTGGTTTAAGACAACAGATTTCTGACAGCAAAATCGGAGACCTCGATGTTAATTATCTTAAACATCACGATTTTCAGTTCTTGTGTGGTTGGTAAGCGTTGAAGTTTTTATTGTAACAGTAAATTATTGCAAGTGCTAAGATGGATTAAATTTAACACCACAAGACCATGTAAACTTGAGGTATGCACTTGATGGTAATCCTTGTGAAGTATAAACTGCCAAGAAGGCATACACTATTAATTAGTTTATGGTGGACTCCACTCACGTCTTTCTTCTTCTTAATTCTTTTCTATTTCTCTTAATTCTTTCGCATCAACCATTGGATTGCGCTTCACGGTTTCTAAAGTACGATGCCAGCTTCATGATTTATGCTGCGATGGAAGAAAGAGGTCCATCGCTGGTTAAAAGCTGTGACAAGCACGATTCAATGAAAAAAGTGCAATCATTCTTTTGCACGAAAGATGCGACGCATACCCCAGTCCTATACCATTTACCAATAATGAAGATCCGTCTGATCTTTAAAATTTAAACTCATTTTCAAATGACTGATGCTAAGTCCTCACTTTCTTCCGCTGTTACATGTACTGCAGTTTGATGAGGTACTTGGAAAAGGAGCCATGAAGACTGTGTATCCGTCTTTTAATGTAGCCCACTGGTTGCTAACTTTTATAGCGTACAGCTTTGTGAAGTAGAGATTTATAGGCATCAATTCTAGGTAAAAAAAATCTTGGGTTGTGTGACATGTCTTCCTTAATTGAGGACCTCAGCTACAGAGCATTTGATGAACTAAATGGGATTGAGGTGGCTTGGAACCAGGCGAAGCTCTGCGATATGTTGCGGTCACCGGACGCACTGCAGCGCATGTACTCCGAGGTCCACCTACTCAGCACCCTCCATCACGAGTCCATCATCAGATACCATGCCTCCTGGATCGATCTCGGAAAGAGGACCTTCAACTTCATCACCGAGATGTTCACCTCCGGTACCCTCCGCGAGTAAGTTCTCTTGAACCTGTTCTGTTGGGATCAGGCCATGCAGCAGGACTCGCAACTTTTTGGCCTTCATCCAGTGTTGAACTTTTGGGTGAGAATTTTAGCTCAGAAAAAGCCAATTTGGATCCGGTTGTTCTCTTGGTGCAGGTAGTGCATTAGATCCTACAGCTCCATTGGAATAGTAGATTAGCTTGAACTTAGTGTTTCTGTAGATATGGCTTTTCTCTTGGGTGCAAGAGTTGGGCCAATAGTGATAGGAGTCCAAGTTGGATGCAACCTACTTTCTGTAGCTCAAGCTATGCTTGCCTGTGCTTTTCTTGTTACCTTGGGCTTGACTGGCCCAAGCTCATTAAAGCACATTTTGTTTATGATAGAGCATCAAATTTATTAAGACTATAAACAGAAATTCTTTGTGCACCACGGGCAGTGTAGAAAATCCGACGTGGAGCGCACCATGCACCTTGTCCAATTGATCTACATAGTCACCACTTTCCAACGCATATTGAATGCCCGCAGATCATCTTTTCATTTAAAATTTGTATGACGAAAATACTTCTGTCCTTTAGTTATGACATCCCTTTACAAAATTATGACATGCTTTTAAAAAAATTATGACACCCTTGTCCTTTGAAAAAAATTATGACATCTCTTTTTAAAAATTGTGACACTTGCCTTTGGAAGGAAGGGGTGTCATAATTTTGTGAAGGGATGTCATAATTTTTATGAAGGAGTGTTATAATTCTGTAAAGGAGGAGTGTCATAATTTTATGAAAGGGTATCATAATTCCGTGAAGAGATGTCATAATTTTTTGAAAGGGAAGGAATGTTATAATTTTGTGAAAGAATGTCATAATTTTAAGAAGGGATGTCATAATTTTAAAAAGATATTTTATCATTCAAACTTTCAAACGAAAAAGTAAAACTGTGGACATTAAATGTGCATTGAAAAGCGATGGCTACATGGTCTAATAGAGTGAAGCGATGCGCTTCATGTCGGATTTTCTACACCACGGGTGGTGCACAAAAAATTTCTCAGACTATAAAACCAGGTAAATACAGAGGTCTAAAAATACTAAAAGAAAGATAAAAAGAAAGGTGAAAAAAAAAATAGCAGAGCATAGAAGAAGTACAAAATAGAATACCATAGCTTAGGAAGTTAAGAAATATAATAGCAGATCGGGCATTTTCGAAACTACCACTACATGAGATTTATTGGGATGTTATGAATATATATCTCCCCTGTTTTGGCAGCTAAAGTTTGAAAATTATCGGACAATACCCTCTAGGTCTTCCTAAAAGTGTATTTGATACGTATCAGACTAATTAAAAAATTTATCTATGAGAAGAACCAAATAAATCTTTCTTATATGATAAGCAATAAATATTATTAAAAATTATAATTGTAGTAGAATCTACATCCTTTTAACATTATAATGTTCTTTTGAAATTATAAATATATATAATCTTGGGAGCAACCATTAACATTTTCTCTCTTCATGTACATAACAATATTAGCTTCTAATTTAAGAATACCCATGTATCAAAACTCTAAAATATTTTTTGAGTTTTCATTATTATTATTATTATTATTTTGCTGATAAAAAGCTATGAGTGGTATTTCTTAAGAAGCTCTAGGTTCCCAAAGCCCCTACTAGTTATGAGGTTTGTTTCTCTTGCGTGCTTGACGAGCATCCCCTCTATGGAATTCAAACCAATCAACTCCTTACTATTATGGCTTTTTCAACAGGAAAAAAAAAAAAAAAAGATAAAACAATAGAAGAAATAGCTAATTTGATGATGTGTTTAGCTCACAAAACATGGATTGATGAGTATTAGCAAGTGGGATCTAGGTACCGGCAGAGATATCGACGTGTTGACATTAGAGCCATCAAGAACTGGGCCTGCCAGATCCTGCATGGGCTTACATACTTGCATGGCCATGATCCTCCGGTGATACACAGAGACCTTAAGTGTGACAACATCTTTGTTAATGGCCATCTCGGGCAGGTCAAAATCGGTGATCTCGGGTTGGCGGCTGTGCTCCGAGGGTCCCAATCTGCACACAGTGTTATAGGTAAGCAATCCTTTCCTTGCTTTAAATTGTCTTCATGTATTTAATTCCTTTTATAGTTTCAATTTACTTTCCCAGCACTAGTCAGCATATCAAGCACCTTTATCAATAATTAATGGAAGTGGTTCCTTAATCTGTGAACCAGAGCTGACCAGTGAGCTACAGTCTAGTTGTTGCACCTATATTAACCTCTGCTGCTGCTCTTTCTTCCAGGGACGCCCGAGTTCATGGCACCGGAGCTCTACGAAGAGGATTACAACGAGCTCGTCGACGTATACTCCTTCGGCATGTGTGTGCTCGAAATGCTTAGCTCGGAGTACCCCTACAGCGAGTGCTCCAACCCTGCCCAAATCTATAAGAAAGTCACTTCGGTGAGCCATTTCTCCGGTCCCCAGTAACCTCACATCTTTCTCCAAATAGCTTGTAACCAAACACCTGCATTGCTTCATTTTTCTACAGGGCAAGCTCCCTGATGCATTCTATCGAATCCAAGATCCTGAGGCCCAGCGTTTTGTTGGTAGGTGTCTAGAAACAGCATCAAGGCGGCCATCGGCCAAGGAGCTGCTTCTCGACCCCTTTCTCGCATCTGACAACCATCACAATCCTGTTCCACTTCCAAGAATTAAAATTATTAAGAACACTGGACTGGAAGCTCATGGTCACCATGCACCACAGATTTACAACCAGAAGCCCACGGAGAAGATGACCGACATGACAATTACCGGGAAGTTGAATCCACAGGATGATACCATCTTCCTCAAAGTTCAAATAGCTGATAAAGAAGGTAACGATTTTATTTTTATTATCATATCAGCAGTTTAGTGCCACTAGGTTGTAGAATAATGAATGGGAATTGAACTTGTCAGGTCACGTAAGGAACGTATATTTCCTTTGATATCGTCATCGACACACCGATGGATGTGGCTTGCGAGATGGTAAAGGAGTTGGAGATAACCGATAAAGAGCCGTCGGAGATAGCAGAGATGATAGCTCAAGAGATCTCGCTTCTAGTGCCGGGTTGGAAGGAAGGAGATGTGCCTGAGGACAGCCATCATGTGTACAACTATGGAGATGAGGAGGAGGATGGATGCAATCACCCTTTCTACTATCTATCCTCTCCTACTTCCTCCCAAGGTTCACTGTTTGGTATGGGGCCTTCTCAAGGCGTTTGGTCTCATCAACATTGCCAGTCTCACCAAGAAGACTGGTTTGGAGGTACGTAATTCTCTCATTTACTGCTAGTAATGTGACATGGGCTTTCATAACCTAGGAATTTAACGGTTGACTCTGGTATCTAGACTGGACTTCTGGTTGGTGTAGCTGCGAGTTCAACTAGGTCACCAATCTGTTCCTGAATTGGCTCCCATAAATATTCTGAAATTTAGGAAGACACCTGTTAATTTATTTGCAAAATTATTTGGCATACTAGTCATTGATAAGTGCTGACACAATTGCAATTACAACTAAATGATATTTATAGAGAAGTTAGAACAAAATATTAGTGCCAGTATGGTTTATGAAACCTTCCCCTAATTAGAAATTTTTTTGACTTTGGTCCAACCCAATACTATCAAGACATTTAAAGGACATGTTCTTAAGAAAATATTTTAGTGATGTCTACCTGTAATTATGCAGATGATCTATACTTTGACGATGACGACGAGAGCTCAATGCACTCAGATAACTATTCTGCTGTGAACTACACCATAGATAATGAACAAGAAGGCGAGGCAAGCTGTCAACAAAGAGAAACTCAGCCCATCCACCACAAGCAAACGAGGTGTTGTACCAGAGAAAGCCCCCCAGTGGATACCTCTGTAGCTGGCAAATTCCACAAGCAATGTAACATATTGTTGGAATCCTCAAGAGCTTCCAGCTCTCGTGCAGGCAAGAGGGCAGTCGATGGCTATCGTATGATGAGGAATCATTCAATGGTTGACATAAGGAGCCAACTGCTGCACCGAACCTTGTTGCAGGAGGTGAACAAAGGCTATTTAAGACTGTCGGAGCATTTGAAACATAGGCTTCAAGGATCCAACTGGAGGCTCCCACAATATTTCATCATCCTCAAAGAGAGATCATAGGAAGCAAAAGCTAGGCCATACATGGGTAAGGGTTAGAAACTTTTTGTTGAGGATGGTCTGTCGGCTTGGTTGTGATGATATGGTGTCATGATATTTACGTACAGTTGACACCTGAGTTGGACCATGCTATGTACAATTGTGAATACTAATAAATCTCTGGTGTGCTACTGATGAAAATCTAGAGAAAGTTTTACCATCTGAAGAAATAAATGTATTTGCTTGATATATTGCTTTCTAGCCAAGCAAAAGGTTTACCACATGGATCACCCTGGAGTAAGAGAATGCATCTGTTCTAGCAATCTCAACAATAGAAGGGAACTGATGAGATCATGACCTTGATTCAGCCTCTTCCATTCGCCTCTCTGCTATCCAACTGATCTGCCAATGCATTGCCTTCCTATAGATCAAGATTTCAATAATGTTAGCTTTGCTTTCTCGGCTCCCATTGTAGTTAACAGTCATTTTCCTAAACTTCATATAATATATGAGTTCTACTGAAACAAGTTTGTAGAAAATTCAAAATGAATTGAGTTTTACAAATAGAGTTTCAAAAAAAGAATGAGTTTTACAAATATGATTGTTTGATTGTTTTCTATAAAATCTATTTCCCAAAACTGGCCAGCCATAAAATCTGAAAATCGAGTTTTATTAAAAACCAGTTCTTCCATAGTCTATTTTCCCAACATTGGCAAGTCATAAGATCTTGAAACGACCATTGCGCGATCCAACAATGATTCATGCGAAGAAAGATGGATCCTTCTTTCATGTGAAAGATGCAACGGCCTAATTAGACTTGACAACAGATCGTTGTCAAACTTCTCCTTGTTTTCTAATTTTTAAGACAATGCATTTTATAAATGAAAAAAAAAAGAAAAAGCTACAAGCATGGCAAGGGTGGTACTTTATAGTTTGAGCAACACTGGTGAAACCCATAATAAATGGGACAAAGTAGGAGATAGATACTGACTCTCGTATCAAAAATCGAAGGTGTCATCCTCACCATAGATTATAGGCCAATCAGTTTAATCCATAGCTGCTTGAAAATCTTTTCCAAGGTCCTTGCTGATAGATTGCAACTTTTCCTTGACTCTCTTATCAATCTGGCTCAGACAACATATATCAAGGGCAGGTCAATTTTAGATCACTTCCTTTATGCTTCTGAGATTATTCACTTCTCCAGAAGAGCTTCGGTGGAAGGTGTGGTTTGCAAACTTGACTTCTCTAAAGCTTTTAATCGCATGTCTTAATACACTTTTTATAAGAGGGGCATTGCGTCATCTCAACTTTCCTTCCATGTGGATTGGGTGGATTCAAAATCTTTTGTCCTCTTCAAAGGTGGCAATGAATGTTAATGGAGAGATTGGAGATTGGATTCACTGTAAATGCGGGCTCAAGAAAGGTGACCCCTTTCTCCATTCCTCTTCATCCTTGGTGTTGACCCCTTTGTAAGATGTTTGAAAAGGCTGCCTCTGTAGGTGTTTTGAAGGTCTTGGGGTCCCTTGGGTAAGAGGGGTAACAAAATATTTCAGTGTGCCGACGATACACTTATATTCACCAGAGCAAAGAAAGAACACATTACCGTTCTTAAGATCATTCTCGTTAGCTTTGAACATCCAAGCTTCAGACTTGCAATTAACTTCGACAAGAGCTCGGTGTCATTTGTTGTCTCCTCCTCCCTCTTGATTGAAGAGTACGTAGCTTGGCTTAATTATAAATCTCTTCTTTCCCCATCAAGTATCTTGGTTTTCTTTAGGCAATCGAAGATTATCCAAAATTGACTGGACCATTTTGAAACAGCAGATTGAATCCAAATTGGTCTCCTGGAAATCAAAATTTCTTCCTTTGGTGGGCGACTAACTTTGGTAAACTTTGTTCTTATCTCTCTCCCACTATATTATTTGTCTTTGTTCAGATTACCAGTCTCCAAGAGGATTGACTCCCTTTGCCAATCTTTCTTTGGAGTGGTACTCTCTCTGCTAATGGTCTCAATTGTAAAGCGAATTGGAAAACCATGTATATCCAAAAGGATGAAGGAGGTTTATGTGTGAAGGATTTAACATAGCTCAACACCTCCCTCCTAGCTAAGTGGGGCTGGAGGATGCTATCAAATGGGTCTGGCCTTTGGGAAAGGCAGGTTCAGCTTTCCTACCATCGGAAGGTGAGACTTGCTTGTAATTGGCAGCAGATTCGCCGATGCTCGAGCTCATGGCACGACGTCGTCCATGCATTACTGGCTTTCTAGAATAGAATTCAGCATATGGTTGGTTGTGGCAAAGATACACTCTTTTGGAAGAAAATCGGTTGTGTGAGGCACCTCTCTATGTTCTATTTCCTCACTCTATTCCTTCAGTAGATTCAAAATAGCTCGATGGCGTAGCTTTTCAATCAAAGAACTGAAAATGGAAATTACTGCCTCCTCAAACCTAAACTCTCACACTCGAGAGGAATTAAACCAGCTGACCCAACTACTAAATTCGGTCACCATCAACTCTGAAGATGACAAGATTTGCTGGAACGCTGAGAACTCAGGTTCCTTCACCACTTTCGTTATGTATCTCTTCCTCAACTCCACTGTGATAGGATCAGCCCATGTTTAGCCGGCCCAGACCCAGGAATGAGCAGCCCAGGCCCACGCGCATAGGTGCGCACATGCAGGAGCACCGGCCCAAGCCCATACGGTGCAGGATTGATCGGTGCACGCATTTTTTCGTGGACTAGGCACGTTCCACCGTAAATCTGGTGTGCTTTCTTTCTCTTATTTTTATTGCTTGATTATCTCTCCTATTTGTATTCTATGTTTGTTGTAGTTATCTTTTCTCTACAAAATGAAACAATACTTGTGTGCTGTGTGGATCGAGGTGTGCTCGATTACCCTACGGCTGGCCCTTTCAGTTTGGTATTAGAGCAGGAAGATTCTTTATAGATGCTTGATTTGAATAATGACAGACAAGGTGATGACAACAAAATATGAGATACCGAGGTTTGATGGATCAAACTTTGCACTTTGAAAAATGAAGATGCAGGCAGTATTGATCAAGGATGATTGTAAAATTACTTTGCAAAAAAAAATGCAAACCACAAGAGATGACGGATGGGCAATATGAGGAAAAGATAAGCTGGTAATGGCGAACCTCTATTTGGCGTTGGATGATTCGGTATTGTTAAATATCGAGACCGAGACTACTGCAAAAAGATTTGAGAAAATTGAAGAATCTCTATGAAGGAAAGTCTTTGGTAAATAAAATCTATTTAAGATGGTAATTATACAATCTAAAGATGAAGGACGGAGTATCAATTCAAGAGCACTTGGGTGTATTCAATTTCATTATGAGCAAGCTTGCGGCCTTAGATGTCAGAATTGATGATGAGGAGAAGGCTAGCATTCTACTTTATTCTATGTCGGAGTCTTGGGATAATCTTATTATGAACTTGAGTCACATTGAAATCCTCAAAATGGAGTCAATTGTTGCATCATTGCTTACAGAAGAGACGAAGCAAAAATCTAGCCAAGGAAGCTTTTTAGGAGAGGCCATGATAGCACGGGGCAGGCCTTTCGAAAGGGAACATGATGATTGAGAGAATACAAGATCTAAATCCAAGGGTAAGAAGAAGGTGAAATGCTGGAATTGTGAAAAAATAGGGTATGTAAAGAAAGATTGCTGGGCTAAAGGAGTTAATACAAAATCTGAATCGAAAAACTTTCAAGGCAATGTAGCAGAAAGTGAAACTGGTTCAACTACTTCAGATGACGGAGATGCTTTAATAGTATTGGAGAGATCCGAGTTCGCACGTCATTGGACTTTGGATTCGGAGGCATCTTTTCACATGATTCTTTTTAGGGAGTAGTTTCATACATACAAATCATTGGATGAAGGAGTTATCTATTTGGGTAATAATACAACTTGTCCTGTGATTGGAGTGGAAGATGTTCGGATCAAGATGTTTGATGGTATAGTTCGGATGATTTTTAATATACGGTATGTTCCTGCACTTCGCAAGAGTCTACTGTCACTTGAAAAATTTTGTAAGCAAGGCTTAAAGTTTATTGGAGAGAGATCAATTGAAGATGTCCAAAGGATGTTTGGTGGTGATAAAGGGAGTACAAATAGGTGATCTTTATAAATTGATAGGCGAGACTCAAGTGGGAGAGATAGCAGTAGCAAGTACAAAGATGGTATCTCCGACGGTTTGGCATCGACGTTTGGGATATATGAGCGAGCGTGGGCTACAGTTATTATCAAATAAGGAGCTTCTTCTGGGGTGCAAGTCAATGCCACTGAAATTTTGTGAAAATTGCATCTATGGTAAACAAAAAAAGATCTCTTTCTCTTTATCACAGCAACGGAGTAAGAAATTTCTTGAGCTAATCCACTCAGATACTTGAAAGTCACCTGATAGATCATTGGGTGGGTGTTCCTACTTCGTCTCCTTCATTGATGGCTATTCTCGAAAGGCTTGGATATATATTCTGAAGCGAAAATCCAATATTTTGATACCTTGAAGAGATTTAAGACTTTGATGGAAAATAAAAAAATTAAAATTAAATGCCTACATTCTGATAATGGAGAGAAATATTGCTCCAAAGAGTTTGACGAGTTTTGTGGTGAGCATGAAATTCGACGACAGCTTATAATTTTCAGGATACCACATCAAAATGATGTGACAGAGAGGTTTAATAGAACACTAATGGATAGGATCCATAGTATGATAAGCACTGCAAAACTTGACAAGAGATTTTGGGCAGAGGCTGTAAGCATGGCTTGTTACTTGATTAATCGAGCACCGATAAATTTCTTGGGTTGAAAATTTCAGAAGAACTTTGGAGCGGCAAGCCTGTAAATTATTCCCATCTTCGTATCTTTAGATGTGATGCATATATATGGATTCCAAAAGAGAAGAGGACAAAATTGGATAGAAACTCTTGGAGGTGCATCTTTCTTGGCTATGCTAAAAGAGTAAAGAGATATTAGTTGTGGGATCCTACTATCCATATGATCATTGTTAGCCGAGATGTTATTTTTAATGAAGAATCTTTTCAAGGCATTAAGGAAAGAAAGATGATGAAGCCATTACTTCTATTGAGTTCTTCGATGTAGTTGATGAGGTGCAAGCAGAGCAAGCACAGGTGAATGATGAGGTAGTTGATGATGGACCATGCGCGGAGTCTCCGCAATTCCCTGAAGATGCTATCTCACTAGAAGAGCCACCAATGGAGTCTGAGCGGCCTAGGAGGGTCATTTGACCTCCTGTCAAGTATGATGATTATGTCACTTCTTTCATTCCTTCTGCTAACCATGTTTATGCTTATGTTGCTTTGGCAGAGGAGGACGAGCCAACTTCATACAGGGAGGCATATGAGTTTACCAATGTCGGAAAGTGGCATTATGCTATGGAGGAGGAGATGGAGTCACTTCGAAAGAACAAGACACAGGAGCTTGTAGTTCTATCAGAGGAAAGAAGTCCGATCAAATATCGGTGGGTCTATAAAGTAAAGAAGAATACAGATAAAAATGTGGAGAGGTTCAAAGCACATTTGGTGGTGAAGGATTATGCTCAGAAGTCAGGAATTGATTTTAATGAAATCTTTTCACTCGTGGTTCGTCTTACTACTATTCGGATTATTTTGACGATCACGACAGTCATGGATTTGGAGCTCGAGTAGATGAATGTAAAAATGACTTTCTTGCATGGGGACTAGGAGGAGATCTATATGGTGCAACCTGAAGGTTTTGTTGAAAAGGTAAGGAGGAGCTGGTTTGTTGGTTGAACAAATCGTTGTACGGTCTAAAACAAGCACCAAGATGTTGGTACAAATGATTTGATTCTTTATTATAAGTTAAATTTGATCGACTGGAGGCAGATCATTGTGCATATTTCTATGGTTATGATGATGGAAGCTTCTGTATCTTGCTGTTATATGTCGACAATATGGTGGTCGCAGAGAATAGCAGGAGTCAGATATCAGATCTGAAAACTCAGTTGGCTGGGGGTTCGAGATGAAGGACTTAAGAGCTGTGAACTAAATACTCGGGATGAAGATGCTATGGGAGAGGAAAGATAGGAAGGCCTGGCTTTCACAAAAAGAATATGTGGAGAAAGTTCTGCGGCGCTTCAATATACAGAATGCAAAGCCGATATCTATCTCATTTTCTATTTAGTTGAAACTGTCAGCAGAGCAATCACCCAGTACGAAAGTAGAAAAAGCTGACATGGCCCGGTACCGTATTCATCAGCAGTAGAGAGTCTTATATTTGCCATGGTTTGCATAAGGCCAGACATTGCACAAGCAATAAGAGTTGTGAGCCGGTATATGGCGAATCTAGGTAGTGACTATTGGACAGCAGTAAAGTGGATCCTTCGATATCTGAAGGGGACGATTGATCATTCACTCTGTTACAGTTCAGTGGGTTTAGAGTGCATTGGGTATGTTGATTCTGATTTTACAGGTGATGGGACAAGAGGAGATCTACCATAGACTATGTGTTCTCCATGGACGACGGTACTATTAGCTGGGAGTCTAAGCTTCAGTCAGTGGTGGTATTATCAATGATAGAGACAGAGTATATTGCAGTGGCACATGCATGCAAAGAAGCTATTTGGCTCAAGAAGCTTCTTGAAGACTTCAAGGTGAAACAAGATGTGATGAGAGTGAATTGTGATTGTCAAAACGTGTTGCACTTGGCGAAAAATCCGATATTTCACTCTCGGACGAAGCATATTGACATTCGCTATCACTTTGTGAGAGATATGGTTGATGATGATCTAGTCTCATTATTGAAAATTCATATTGATGCAAATCCAGCAGATGTGTTGACAAAGCCAGTGACTCGGGGAAGTTCAGTTGGAGTAAAGCTTCTCTTGGTCTTGGAGCTATGTGAGGAGTGGGAGGTTGGTAAGGCCTCTAGGGATGACATTCTTGTGAGTTCGACATATGTCTTCAAGTAGGAGAATTGATAGGATAAAGCCCATGTTCGGCCGACCCAGACCTAGGAATGAGCAGCTCAGGCCCACGCACGCGGGTGTGTGTGCACGGAAGCACCGGCCCAAGCCCATATAGTGCGGGACTGATCGGTGCATGCATTTTTTTCATGGACCAAGCGCGGTCCACCGGCAGTTCACTAGATTTGAGTGCCATCCGACGGTCAAGAGCGCGCTATACACACGATCGGACGATTGAAATTTCTCTTTACCATATAAAGTGGTGGTGGCCTACTTCATAGGCGCGATCGGATGGTTCTCCTTCTTTCCGATTTTGATCGAATGGCTGATGGCATTTTTCGTTTGATTTTGGGCTGATTTCGGGACTGTTTTCGGGCATTTTTGGACCATGCGATGCAGATCCGACGGCAGACTTCGGAGTTTCAATTCAACAATGAAATGGAGTCCTTTTTTGACACAGTTTGGACCAGATTTCTCTAGGTTACGAGCTTTATTTAAAGGAGGGGAGTTTTTTCCAGAGAGGTGTGAGACACCTTTGAGAGAAAAAAAAGGGTATTTTCTTTGTAAAAGAGAGTCTGTGAGCTTCTTATTTTCTTCTCCAATTTTATACTTTTTTGTGTCATGGACTATTAATAGAAGAACATTGAGGAGGTTTTGCCCGTAGACGTAAGCCAACAATCAGGCCGAACCACGTAAATCTGGTATACTTTCTTTTCTCTTATTTTTTATTGCTTGATTATCTTCCTTATTTTGCATTCTACGTTTGTTCTAGGTATCTTTCCTCTACAAAATGATCTTGTTTCCGCTGTGTTTGTGTGCCGTGTAGATCGAGGTATGCTCGGTTACCCCACCACCAATTCTTTTACACTGGTGTGAATAAAATTTGCATCTACTCTTCTATTCACTCCCTTGAAGATTAAATATTTCATGTGGCTTTGCTGGAAAATAATTAAACACTTGAGACATCCTTGGTAAGAAGCTTGGAATGAATTTAGAAGGTTGTATAATCTACAATAGCACTGTCGAGTCCGTTGATCATCTCTTCTCAAACTGCAATCTCTTCTCGGAAATCTGAAAGGCTTTTTGCTTTAAACTTCGGGTCCTTCATCCTCAAGCATTTTTCGGGTATCTTGTTTGGATTGGACCTCAAGGAACTTCGGCAAAAAAGCCCAGCCTACAATTCTGATGCTCCTAGCTGCGGTGGCTTGGTCTTGCTGGAGGGAACATAACGACCATTTGTTTTGACACAAATGCTCATCGGTTTCTAAAATAGCCTCAAATTCCATGAATCTATTCAATGAATGGTCTGTTCTACGTAAGCGGTCTGTATTGCTGGAGTTCGAAAGAGTTTGGGAAGCTGTTAAAGGGCTTCAAATGGACCAGTAAATCCTCTCTTAGCTCTAGACTACTTGTATTTTTCAGCGGTACTCTGTTTTGGTTCCTCTTTGTCATCCTCTGTTTCAGATCTATTCAGACCTATAATCTTCTTCACATCTGTAATTTTGTAATGCTCAAATAAATTTGGTGGTTTTTTCTGCCTCCATTACCATACAAAAAAAAAAAAAATAATTGTAGACATAATGAATGCGTTAAAAAAAAAGTAAAAGGGTGGAACATCTATTTTAATGAATTTATTAAAATAAATCCATTACAAATAGCTCTAAACGGCAATATTTTCATGAATCGCAATAATTCCCTTGTTTCACATGGCAGGCCATTAGTGTACATGATGGTAATTGGATGGAACCTTGTAGCATCTACTTTGGTAGTTCTGGTTTGAAAATTAAACTGGGGCCTGGCTTTTATCAAAAACTAAAATAAAAATAAAGAATAAGGACCGGGCTCAGAATAAACTTTACACCTTGTGAATAACTTTGAGAAAATAACCCAGTATATTTATTCTTCAAAATCTGCCATATACTAACCTCGACATAGAAGCCCTCGTATCTCTTTAAAGACATCCTATAAAATAGAAATTGTTGGACTATATTCCGTCTACTTAATGATGTGGCGATACCTTGTTGGTGTGGCGGGCACATGGTGGCATGACTTGAGCATAGAGACCGTGCAGCTCGACCAAAGTCGTGCAGCCCCCTTGGCAACCTCACAGGCTTCGGCTAAAAATTCGATCACTCGGATTAGATCGGTAGCTCGGCGATGCCTACATCATTGGACAACTGCCGATCTCGCTCGACCTACGTCTCAGTCCTCTACGGGACCTCTGGCGTGTGGAGCATCTCGACCTGACAGCCAATGGCGGTAGCAGCCCTTTCCCACTAGTGGAGGGCCAGTTCCGTCAGGATCGACTGATATCCACTACCTCTGGTCCTCTAATCCATTTCTCCGACGAACGGTAACCTGCCATCTGATAGGCATCCTCTCATAAAAAGGAGAAAAAGCTAACATCACAGTGGGTGCCTCTCTCTCTTCCTCAGACTCTCGTTATCTCCGTCTTTCTGTTCTTCCTCTCCAACTTCGATATCAATTTGACCGTCGTGGGATCCCCTGCTGGAGAACCCCCGACCAATTTCTCCGATGTACGGACTTTCTATGCAGGTTTCCGATGGTCACCTTCGGTGTCCCCCGCTCCAACCTGACAGCTGTCTTTTGTGCTACCCATGCCGCATCACCTCCGGTCAGAGAAGAGCAGCAACAGAAATGACACAGAGACGTCAAAACCTGCATTTATCTTTATATTTTTTTATTATAAACAAAACACCATTTTTTGAAGTTATTATAAAAGATTAAAAAAAATACAACATAAGTATTTCTATTCCGACTTTTCATACACTCAGACCAAACAAAACATTTTATAAACCATGGTTAGCTTATGTTTGAAGATCTCTACATATCACAGCATCCATGGACCAAATCTTGGACTCATGCCTTTTATCGCTATATACATATTTTTCAAGAGGGATATGGCTATATGCATATTTGAAGTCATCTCCACCAAATAACTCTCGGACCCTTCAGTTGACAAAATTTCAAGTTGAATGTGAAATTTGACTAAATTTATCTCAAAACTTAATGAATGTTCCAACCCTCGCTATAAAAGACGGAGGAGGGGGGTGGGGAGAGAGATTTGACCATGACCGAACCTATTTATAGGTGATCATAAGAGCGGTGGAATGTCAACATTCAGAGGGCCACATGAGTTAAGACCGTTGCAATTATGTTTTCTTGCACAATTCCAAGCACATGGTATCTCTGCATAGGCACGGAGAGGGAGAGGGAGAGGGAGAGGGAGAGGGGCACAGGTACGGTAGGCCCTTTTCTCTTCCACAAGCATCGTGGGAATAGTGAGGAAATCTAAGGACTACCACCCGAGCTCGCACAACAGTTGGACTGCTGTTTCTTGTAGCTACGTGACTTCCACAATGTCCCGCCAACTGTCGGAGGGTTTCAATCAGCCAATAATGTTACCCTAATGGAATCCTAAGCCACTTGATTTCTTTTTTTTTTTGTTTTTGTT
>KE504674.1:330415-344712 GCA_000441515.1 Elaeis oleifera | reverse complement strand
TATACACAACAAAAACAAACCTATCTCTCTCTCTCTCTCGCTCTCTCTCTCTCTCTCTCTCTCTGTATGTGAAAATGCACTGTGAAGGGGGGTGGGATGGAGGAGGGAGGAGGGTGATAAATAGGAAGAGGAAAGAAGGTGGTCGGGAGAGGAAAGAGACGTGGAGGGTGCTTTCAAGCCGACGGTGGGGTCTAAGAATAGAAGAGGCAGAAGCGGACCGAAAGCAAACAGAACGGTGGGTTGGATTCTTCATAAAATTTCCATCCTTATATCTAATAAAACCTTGCCGGTATTTTATTTAATTTTCATTTTTTTTATAACCATTTTACTTAATATGGTTGTTACCATGATCATGAAGCAACTATGCCTATATTTTTTCTTTTTTATGACGAAGATAATATACAGAAAATTTAGGATTGAGTCCACATAATATTATTGTTTTATGGTGCTGTCAAGGGAATAATGCAATGCATCTCCAACAACCACGGTTCAGCCGATCTTGTCTCGACCGCCAGCACACAAGAATGTTTGGTAGCCATAAGCATGAAATTGTGAATGCTCTCCTTAAAATTTTAGAATCGGCTTGATAAATATAATGCTAGCTTGGTAGCTAATTGATAGAGAATTATTACTTGTCTCCACGTAATCCTGGTCAAAGATTATTAACAACGTGACAAGTGTTCCCTGCTTAGTGGCACAAGAGATTTACAAAGTGGAAGAATGGTTAGGTCTAAATATGATGTGCAAAAAAAAAAAAAAGAAAGAAAGGAAAAAAGAACATTCAAGACTACGTCAAGTGATTAAATAAGATTTAAGAGGGTAAGACGATGTGGGAGATGGAAAGATTGGACATGTGAGATTTAAGGTGATGGGCTTCGGTTTTTGCATAGTATTACGGTAGTTATTGTGAGTGCCTCGGATCAGTATGGTGTCACAGACTATTTCAAATTGCCAAGTTGCCACCACGGCCATCAACCATTATGCAGAGCCGAGCTGTCTATCTCGAGTGGATCAACTCAGGCGTAACTGACTCTTCCAATCTTACAGGAGCAATTGAAGGCTGGATTATTTCACCCACAATGGCATGTTCAATGGTCCTACAATCTCGGGATCGCACAATCTCACAGCTATGCAATCAGTTGTTCGACAACCTTCTATATAAACCATCGGAGCTCCGAGGATCAAGTAAGCCAATCAATCCTTCTCAGAGAGCTTGTTGCTGTTTCATTATTCTCTGAACTTGACTTGAGCATCGGAGGATCCTCGTCGGAGCTACAACCTCCGATTTGGACTTATTTTGCAGGTTACTCCAGCACCAGCAACTCTGCATGAGGCTCAATTGCCCTCCCTCTAATCTCGATCGATTTCTAACAGCAACAGATAGAGAAAGAGCCTGCATTCACATCATGGCTCCTAGACAAACATCTTTCCGACTCTCCAATACCACTGCCTCCCACCAAGCGGTAGGCCAGGCCAATAATCAAGTGCAACAAACGACGTCGGAGGTTCCACCATCAGCCCAACTGGCCCAGCCAGCGTCGGTCCCAGTTGACAAGTTCAACCAGCTTTTCCAACAAGTTCAAAATCTGACGACTGCAGTCCAGGTGATCCAAACTTTTCTTACGCCTCTTCAGACGGTGCTGCAGCTTGCTCAGACTGCCCCTGCACCCTCTCCAATGGTACAACCTACAGTTCCCATGGTGATGCCCCTACAGAACTCGATCCCACAGCCACCGCTTCAGCTAGAGTCGTAGGCATCTCCTTAAAGTTCGAAGAGAAGGTCGACTCATCGGAGCCACCCTAGGGCCCAACCGACCAGGTGGTGATCTCCAAGCTCGCAATTAGGGCATGATTCAACCCCTGATCGTCATTCTCCTCTGCACTTCGAGACCTGCACTTTTCGAGATCTTGACATCGAAAGACGATTCCAGGTGCTCGGCCAGCAACTAGACAAGAAGATAAAAAATACTCTCAATAATAATAATTCCTCAGCATTGCCTTACGAGGGGTTTAACAGCAAGCCACCCTTCGTCCCGAGGATCGTGCAGGAGCCGCTCTCCCTGCACTTTATATTACCTTAACTAAAGGTCTACGATGGGACCACCGATCCCATCGATTATTTGGAGACCTTTAAAGTGGCAATGCTCCTCCAAGGAGTATCAGATGCAATCCTCTATCGGATATTCCCTCCGACCCTTAAAAGGGTCGCTCAACAGTGGTATTCAAGCTTGAAGTCGGCCTCCATCCATTCTTTGAAGATTTGTACCGATCCTTCATCGATCATTTTGTTAACAGCTAGTGATAGCAGAGGTGGTCTAATTACCTCCACACCATCAAGCAAAAGGAGGGAGAGTCGATCCACACTTTTGTGAATAGATTCAATGCGGCGACTCTAGAGGTCCGTGACTTGAACCAGTCGACCATGATGGCTATGATGATGGACGGCCTACTGAAGAACGACTTGAAAAAGTCATTGACCAAAACTTATCTTCGAGATTTTCGGGATATGCTCGCCCATGCAGAGAAGTAGGCTTGCATGGAGGAAGCCTTTGCTGATGATCTCCCTGCCAGTTTTATTACGGCAGGATTGACTAAGGAGCGCTCCCCAAAATGGAGAGAGAAAATTTGCCGATGCTCTCAGTTTTCAGAGGTGGAAAAATAGGAGCCAAAACTATCGATCTCAAAGTCCTCCTAGGAGGGATAGACAGCCCTCACCTCCTAGGTATTACAATAACTACACATCTCTGATCGTTCTCCGGAGTGAGGTATTGATGCAGATACGGCCTGAGCTGCTTGAGTCTCAGCAGATGAAGTTGGAGCACCACTGCGACCCCAATAAGTATTGTTTTACCATCGTGTCCATAGTCATGATACTAAAGATTGCCATCAGCTCCATGATGAAATTGAGAGGCTCGTCAGGCAGGATAGGTTGAATCACTTTGTTCGGAGGGCGGCTCCTCAATGTCAAACCCTGAGAGTTTAATAGCCATCTTTTTTACCTCCACAACCGTTCCCTCTGCCTCAGCCACAGCCAGCACTGGTGCAACAGGAGGGACGGCAGGCAGGGGGACAGGTGGCGGAAGAGGAGCGATCCATCCGTAAGGAGATCCACATGATTATTGAGGGGTCATCGGGATCGATGGAGCCCCAGAGATAAAGAGGATGAGGCTTGAGGATGAGCAGGAGGAGGCTATCATCTTCACGGAGCATGATGCAGAAAGTGTTCTGGCCCCACACAACGATGTGGTGGTTGTAATAGCAAATATCACTGATTTTAATGTACACTATATTTTATTGATAATGGAAGCTCAGTAGATATCTTGTACTTTTTGTTTTCACCTATATGGGGTTCATACCTGATCAACCGAGTAGATTCGGCACCCCGATCCAAGATTTCTCTAGAAGCTTGGTGGTCCCGAAGTAATGATCAAGTTGCCTCTCACCATGGGTACTCAACCCCGACAAACAATAATTCAAGTTAACTTCCTGATGGTTAAGCTTCTTTCAGCCTACAATGCAATCCTCGACCGTTCGAGCTTGTGGACTCTAAAAGCTATCGTGTCAAGCTACCATTTGATTGTGAAGTTTCCAACCAAACATGGAATGAGACAAATCTGAGGCAACCAAGCCATGGCCCAAGAATGCTTTACTACTAAGCTCCGAGCAGAGGGCCAATCGGCCCAGGCAGAGGACCAACCTGAGCTCCCGATAGGGCTGGACGCCTATAATGATTTGATTGAAGGGCATCCCCAACCAATCGAGGATCTCCTAGATGTCCTGCTGGAGAAGGAGAACCCAGGCTGGACTGTGAAGATCAGCTCGTGCTTGGATGAGATAACTAAAAGCTGACTAATAGCTCTTTACAGGAGAATACGGATCTCTTTGCTTGGTTGGCTGTAACATGCCTGGCATTGATTCGGAGGTGATGTCCCATCATCTAAGGATAAATCTAACCCATCTTTTGATGAAGCAAAAGAAGCAGAGTTTTACCCCAGAACGTCAAAAGGCCATAGCTAAGGAGATGGACAAGTTGCTCAAAGCCGATTTATTAGTGAAGTCATGTATCTGGATTGGCTAGCTAATGTTATGCAGGTCAAGAAGGCAAACGAAAAGTGACGTATGTGCATCAACTTCATTGATCTCAATAAAGCTTGTCCTGAGGATAACTATCCTTTACCTCAAATTAATCAATTGGTGGATGCCACCTTCAGGCATGAGCTCTTCAGCTTCATGGATGCTTTCACCGGTTATAATCAAACCTGGATGGTACTTGAAGATGAGGAGAAAATAGTCTTTGTCACTGACCGTAGCCTTATTGTTATAGGATGATGCCCTTCAGCTTGAAAAATGTCGGGGTCACCTATCAGCGATTGATGGACAAAATTTTCAAGGATCAGCTCGATCGCAATATGGAGGTATATGTTGATGATATGCTTGTCAAGAATCGTGTTGTCTCAGATCATATTGCTAACCTCCGAGAGACTTTTGGTACTCTCCATCGATTTCGGATGAAGTCGAATCCAGTGAAGTATACTTTCGGAGTCACCATCGACAAATTTTTGAGATTCATGATCTCTCAGAGGGGCATCGAGATGAATTTCGAGAAGATCAAGGTAGTCCTAGAGATGGCGCCATCGAAGACCATTGGAGAAGTGTAACATCTCACTGGTAAGATTGCCTCGCTCAATCACTTTGTCTCTAGGTCAGTCGAGAGGTGTCACTCCTTCTTCAAAATTCTCAGACAGTCAAGAGACTTTCAGTGGACCACTGAGTGCCAAAAGGCATTTAAGGAATTGAAGTAGTACCTCAGCTCCCCACTATTGCTCTGAAAGCCTTAGCCTAACAAGGAGTTGTTTCTCTATATCGCTATCTCCTCTGTTGCAATCGGCTTAATCCTGGTTTGGGAAGAAGGGTGAGTGCACAGACCTGTATACTACACTAGCAAGGTTCTCCATAATACAGAGATCAGATATTCTAAATTTGAGAAGTTGATTTTTGCACTGGTCATCACGGTGAGAAAGCTATGGTCTTATTTTCAGGCTCATACGGTGGTGCTGCTTATTGATCAGCCAATTAAAGCTGTTCTCCACCACCCAGATATCTTAAGATGGATTGCAAAGTGGTCTTTGAAACTCGTTGAGCTAGACATGCAGTACCATCCACGGTCTTCCATCAAGGCCCAGGTATTGGCAGATTTCATCCTTGAGTGCACCATTCCAAATGGGGAGGACTCAAAGGTTGCAGAGAGTTTGGAAAATAGAAAACCCAGGGTCTGGTGAAAGCTCAAGAGGTAAGGAGGTAGACATGGGATCTATCCCAGAGGAGCTCTGGATACTGCACATGGATGGCTCATTAAGTACGATGAGAGCAGGGGCCAGACTCATTCTAACCAGTCCTGAAGACGAGATGGCGGGATACGCCTTATGCTTTGACTTCTCCGCCACTAATAATGAGGCGGAGTATGAAGCTCTACTTTCTGGCCTCAAGGTGGTGAGGAAAGTAGGGCCCCAGCATCTGAAGGTCTTTAGCGACTCCCAGTTAGTGGTTGGCCATATCAAGGACGGCTATGAAGTCCGAGAGGAGAATATGAAAAGATATCTCCAAAAGGTAAAGGACTTAATCTTGATCTTTTTGAGCTTTGACATTCAACAAGTCTCTAGAACGGACAATGCCAAGGCAGATATGCTATCAAAGCTGGCGGCTTTACTGTCCATCGATTGGAAGGAGGAAACTTACTTTGAGGTACTAAAAACCTCGAGCCTCGAGGAGCCTCTCGCTATTCAACAAATTGATGAAGAGCCCTGCTGGATCGACCATCTACTCAAATATCTGAGGTCGGATGAGCTACCGTCTCATGACGGAGAAGCTTAAAAAGTAAGAAAGCAAGCAGCCCATTATGTCCTCTATGATGACAAGTTGTATAGGCGGTCTTTCTCTTTGCCACTATTGAAATATTTGCATCCATCCAAGGTGGATTATGCACTGTGAGAGATTCATGAAGGTATCTATGGAAGTCATTTGGGGTGTAAATCCCTTTCCTACAAGATTCTCCATCAAGGATACTAGTGGCCCACCATGCAACAAGATGCAGGCGAATTTGTCAAAAAGTATGATCGCTGTCAAAGAATTTTCAATATCTAGCATCAGTCGGTAGCATCTTTGACTCCTATCAGTGCTCCTTGGCCGTTTGTCCAATGGGAGATGAATATTGTTGACCCCTTTTCTCTTGCATCAGATCAGTGCAAATTCTTCTTGGTGGCCATCGACTACTTTACAAAATGGGTCGAAGTCGAGCCTCTGGCCTGCATAATAGAAGCCAAAGTGAAAGATTTGATCTGAAAATCTATAATCTGCCACTATGGTCTCCACAGGGTATTGATCACAGACAATGGCAGATAGTTCAGTGGTACCAACTCCATGAGTTCTACAGAGAATATTAGATTGAACATCATTTACTTCGATTGGCCATCCATAAGTGAATAGAGAAGTAGAGGTGACCAATTGAACCATCTCGTAAAGCTTAAAGTCAGGATCAACCGAATTGGGGGTCATGGATCAACGAGCTTTACCATGTATTGTGGGCCTATCGGACCACCCAGAGGATCCCAACTGACGAGATCCTTTTAATTTGACATTCGAGACTGAGATGGTTATCTCTGTAGAGTTCGGGATTCCTTCCTTAGAGTTGAGGAGTATAATGAAGATATCAACTCAGTATGGCTACAGGCTAATCTCGACTTAATTGAAGAGAGCAGAGAGCACACCACCATAAGAATGGTTGCCTACCGTCAGAGAGTGGTCAGATATTATAATTCTTGAGTTAAACTGAAGAAATTTCGAGCTGACGATCTGGTATTACGGCGGGCTGAGGTTTCACAGTCCACTAAGAAAGGGAAGCTATCATCTAACTGAAAAGGCCCTTATCAAGTGAATGAAGTAGTATGCCCTAGAACTTATAGACTCAAATAGCTTGACGAGATGATAATCTCCAGGCCATGAAATTCGACTAACCTCCATATGTACTATCAATAATATTGTAACATCTTTTATACGAATGAGTCTTCAGGTTCAATGCTGGCACGAAGGAATCTCTTTCTAGTTAACTTCACAGGTTTCCTTAGCCATGACTACGGTCGATTCACGGAGGACAATCTGGGTGACCTTCGTGACTTAGATGCAGGGCTAACTTATAAGACCTCTGCAAAGCCTAAGTTGCACGAGAAGCGAAGGGAGACCCTAAGGAACCTCCAGAGGGCTAACTAACCAGACCCTCAGAAAGCCGCTGAGAAGGTCACAAAATGCTGCAGGCACACGTTGCCTCTCGCATGAAGATGAAAAGAGCATAAGATACTATAGGCATAAGATGTCGTAGGCACATGATGCCTCTTGTGAGGGATAACTAATTAGACCTTCAAAGGCCATCGAGGAGATCACAAGATGCCTTAGGCACAAGATACCGCAGGCACGTACTGCCTCTCGTACGAAGATGAGAAGAATATAAGATGCTGTAGGCACAAGATGCCGCAAACATACGATGCCTCTTGTGAGAGCTAACTAACCAGACCCTCAGAAGGTCGTCAATGAGGTCACAAGATGCCGTAGGCACAAGATGCCACAGGCACACGCAGCCTCTCACATGAAGATGAGAAAAGCACAAGATATCGTAGGCACAAGATGTCGCAGGCACACGATGCCTCTCGTGAAGGCTAACTAACCAGATCCTCATAAGGCCATCGAAGAGGTCACAAGATGCCATAAGCACAAGATACCGCAGGCACACACTGTCTCTAGTATGAAGATGAGAAGAGCACAAGATGTCTTAGGCATAAGATGCCATAGGCACACATGCCTCTCATGAGGGCTAGCTAGTCAGACCCTCAGAACACCATCGAAGAGGGTACAAGATGCCATGGACATAAGATACCGTAAGCACATGTTGCCTCTTGGATCAAAATGAGTTGAGTCTGCCACTCATAAGACGAGCCGAGCACAAATCGCTTCTCATATTCTGAGTCGAAGATGAGTAGCTGCTCACGCAATAAATTAAGCATTAGTTGCCTTTCGAGCAAAGTGGTCTTTGCTTTCTCCAACTATTCTGGATCAGCCCCAGCACATAATGGCTCATAGGTTGGTTTGAGATACTACCTAGTCAAGACTCCTAGATTGGAGCGAGCCTAAATTTTAAGGTCAAAGTCGCATGCGACTAAAGTAATCCTAGGGTCTCCAAGTCGGAGCTAGCCTCCGCATGCTAAGTCAGAAACATAAATACAGATACGAGACACAAGCACGACAGAAGTAAGGTAATTTTCATTAATTCAAATATTTACAAAGGTGGGTGCCTTGTGCACCGCTTTACCAAAAAAAATGAAGAATTTTTTTTTACATGGCATTCTCAGCACCACATTACACATAAAGAGAAGATCATGTCGGTCCAGAAGATCATGCTGGTCCAGAAGACCATGCCGATCCAGAAGTAGATCCCTGCCAGCTAGCAAACCCAGTTTGAAGCTCTCGTCATCATAGATGACAGCAACGATCAGGTGGCAGCCACTCTCCTCGATCTCCAGCTCAAGGATGAGGAGGCTCAGTCTTCATCTAATGAGGGAGCCTACTCATTGTTGTTCCTAGACTGAAAGGAATAGAGCTTCAAATACGACATTATCTACAGCAGGAGGACCTTACAATTCTCAAAATCATCGATGAATTTACCGACGATGGCAATATCAACGTCTCCCTCCTAAACTCCACAACGTTTCGATACTCCTGAGTGTAGTGGGCCCGGACCTCTAGAGGAATCTGCTCGAATCTGTGGGTGTAATGACCCCTGGGCCTTGGTGGGGACCGTAAGATGGAAGGTGCCCAATGAGAGAAAGACAAACTCCCACCTCTTTTTACCCTGGCCTTCACCCACAACAAAGGGGAATGCAAAGGGGAGTGCGGAGGCAATGCCATTGCGGCAGGAGAGAGGAGTTTCTGCGAAGGAAGAAGATGGGAGATTGAATTTTTTGCCATTAGCCTCTATTTATAGATGCCAACATCTGCATCAATCACCGATCAATGGTCGAAAAGGGCATGGCTATCTATCAAAAATTAATGACGTATCTTCCGTTATCAAAATAAATCCTGACGATGCTTCACGGACTGGGGCATAATAATGTGGCATGTCCTTACACGTCCTGTGCTCTCTCCTAGGCATAACCTTATCAGAAAAGTCAGCAGCTATCATTCTCTATGATCACCTGTATTAAAAGAATAAAATAAAGTTATCGCTCGACTACTCATCTCGGAGTGGTATTATTAATTAATTGTTACGCAGCGGCATTAACAAATAATCACCTCAGATCGGCATGCACCAATGAAAAAGATAAGGTATGATTAAGATAAATTTTATTTATTCTTCTTAAGTTTTTACAATGACCATGAAGGGTCATACTATAAAAGAAAAAAAATAAAGAAGGCTACAAGGCAGTGCCTGGAGCTGAGGCACCTGCCATGGAGACATCCACTGCGGTGGGATCCTAGATTTTATCTAAGAAGTTCAAGTCCAATTCCAGATGCTTGGCGGTGATCCTATCCTAGATTGGCTGCTTCCTAGAATCGTAGGCATCAACAGAATATTCAGCTTTTTTATCCTCATACTCCTCTGAGGTCTGGAAGTCTTCAATAGCCTTGGAAGCAACTCTGCTTTCTTCTTCTCTGCCACCTCCAGTTGGGCCTCGAGTTCCTTTATTCTCTCCAGAAATCAGGAGTTCTCCTCAATAGTTTTCTTAATGCAGCCTTAGCATCATGGGCTTTCCTATTGGCAGTATTGGCTCTCATGGAGGCTTCTCCAGCTTCCCTTACAGTCTTCTCCTTTGCACCTTTGAGCATCCTGACCTCGAGCTCGAACTTCTTCTCTTTGACGAGCTCATGGGAACTCTTTATATACCCATTTAAATAATGGGTGAGCTGGTAAAAAAATGACCCTTGTGAATAAACACTAAGCATATATACAAAGTAAATGAAATTGCAGGAAGAAGCATACTCGGATGAGATAATTCACAGCTATTTTCCTCATCTCCTTCTGAGGGACGTTTAGCAGCTTGTTTGCGTTAGTAGAAAGAAGTATCTCGAAGAGCAACTTGCTTGCTAACCTGATGTCCCTCAAGACTGAAGCCTCGAGCCTCAGAGTGGCTGACGCAGCTCTAGATGCACTAGTCGCCTTAGCTGTCGCCTCGCCTGAGGAGGGACCAACAATGGGAGATACTGGTTGAGCCGGTGAACTTGGAGGAGCGGGCAATCTCAGAATCATCTCCTCCAATTTTTGGTCTGTGTGGTCCTCTCGGTTGCCCGCGGTAGCTGAAGCGACAAGTGAACCACCATGCACTGGCATGATTTCAAAGTTGCCGGCATGAGGAGGCTCAAATTCTTCGGACTCTAGAGTTGGCTGTGCAGGATTTTCAAATCTGACATGAGTACTCCACCCACCCATGGGCTCGACTATCCTTTTTTGTAGGACCTTCTTTTTCAATGGACTCGAACTCTTCCCAGCAACCACTTGTGCAACCGAGACGATCAGTTTATCAGGATAGGAGTAACAAAATCAAAAAATTCAAGGCCTAAGCAGTCGACCTACATATACCTTAGGGAGCGGCCTGGCTGATGCCAACATTAAATAGTGTCTGGGCTGACAGTATCTCCTTTAGATCTGGAATCTTGAAGCCATGCAGAATTACTAAACCTGCTCCAAGCAACTATTCATTGGGGGTTCCTTTAGCGTGGCCTCTTATGGTTCACCTCAGGCGATGAAGCTCGAATCTTCACCTGACGTCTGAGAAATGAAGATAAATCGTAGTTTCCAATCATGGACGACAGAAGGCATGCCCAAAAACTGAAAATGGAAGCCATATTTCTTCTTTCGAGACATCATGTACCACCACCCATACGAGCCTGGATGCCGTCTAAGGCTGAAAAGGAGACGGAAGAATATAATGCTGGGATCGATCCGAGCCTAGACACATACTGCGACGGAGCTACAGATATGCCGCTATGAGTTCGGCACAATTGTGCATGATGATATCTCAAAGAATCGGAGAAGCACCACAAAGAAGAGGTGGACAGAAAGCCGCAACCCTGCTTGAAATTACTCCTCGTAAAGACTCATCTGTCCTGAAGGTGGTTGGCAGACTTGGTCATCTGAATCCAAAATTTCTAGCTGAAACTCCAGAGGGATCTGATACTGTCCGTGAAGCACTACTATGTCCCTCTCAGATTGCTCAGATCAGAATCCTAATGGTGTGAAGGCAAAATCTCTGGAGACCATTTCTCTCAAAACACAGAGGATGGTGGAAGAAAGAAGTGCCTATACCAAACGAGAAGGAGAAGAATAATCTGAAACTTTGTAGAGCTTACGTATGGTCTTGTCTGGGATTTTAAATAATTCTTAGATCAGCGAAACCTCCAAAGGCCATTTTCCATCAGCGCATTAATTACAGGAGACGTGAATCGACGAAGGTGAACACGCGCATGATGCGTGGCGACCACCAACGGATATAATTTCTGCTATCGATTTGGTAGTTAAAGTCAATAGCAGGCAAATTATACTTTATACCACTTTCGAAGGGATACACAGAGACGTGCACCAACACCTCCCCATGTGGAAACGATGCGAATTTCAGTCTTCTCGAAATCTGTACGACAGGTATGAGACATCTAGTCCGGATTAGAATTTGAATTATAATTCATATTGTATTTTATGATTCTAACTTTAGCTAAATTTAATTTAGCTTAGATTTCAACTCGAATTATGGCTCGGCTCATGCCTTGCTCGAAATAGCCCAGATTGTACACTTGCTTAAATTATAACACTAATTAAGTTTATGATTTCAAGTTTTAGCCAGCTACTTAATATATATTAACATTCGATCAGTATGCTTCAGAGCATAATTTGTATTCATCCATACATGGAACCAAAATCAAATGTATTTATATATTCCTAAGAAAATTTTGTTACTAAATTGGAAGCTGCAGATTATAAAAAGAAAAGAAAGAGGAGACGTAAATCACTACTTAGAAGCATCATCAGGGTAACTATCTACGAAGCAATCTTCCTCAGCGTTAACATCCCCCTTGGTCTGAACGACTGTGTTGATGTTACTCGCCTCGATAGAAAATGGGATGCCCTTGCAAATCTCTTCGTACTATCTACCACCACAGCCAACAAGCTCTCATCCAGACAGTCAGTCTATAGGGGCTCGACAGGGTTTGAAAGAAATGCATCCAGACGATGGTTCTATACTTCTTGAAGCCCTCGAAGAATGCCGTCTTGCAAGTTTGGATTATGATTTTGGCTCCATTCTTAGCCAACCAACTTTTTTGTTTCAGTATTTTTCAATAAAAGCCTTTGCTCCATGAATTTACTCCAAAGAAGTTTATGATTTACCTTTCTCTGCTCCAACTTCTTCTTTAAATCCTTCACTTCTAACAGGGTCTCTCGAGTTTCAACAGGTAGTTCTGGAGATGCTTGGACCCTTTTACAAGTAGAGCGCCCATCTTCTCGAGGCATTCTTTCTCCACGGCTCGTCCCTTCTGAAGTTCTGGCCCTTTTGGTCGGACCCTTACTAGGACTCTTTCGAGAATGAGTTTCGGGAGGGAAAGATCTCGGCTTCTCCTTCCCCCGAGTGTCCTCCTTAGCTGTTCCAAATCATCACGGATCCAGTGACAGTCTCTCTCGACCGCTAACCTCTGTCTCTCAAGATCTTCAATCTGTCTCTTGAGATCCTCGACCTTCTTTCAGCTCTAGACCTTTATCGCTCGAGAGCCTCAATCCACTTTCAGCCTGCCTCAATTTCTCATCTCGACAATCAATTTTCTCTCGAGCTTCGTGGAGGGCCTCTTCAGAAGAGTTGGGCTCCTTCGCCAGCTTGCCATTCTTATTCTCCATCTGCTCTAGTTGATATTTTAATAAGTCAACTTCCTCCCTCGCCACTGTAAGTTCCAAGGATGGGTCATCAGGGGTAGAGCCAATAAGATTAGCGAGGTAATGTCCCACCTGTGCAAAATTTTATGAATAAATATCAAAAGCGTTGCAGGTGGCAGAAGATTGAAACATAAGTATTTGGAGATCTTTTACCTAAATGAAAGATCTGAAGATGCTCAACATTTATTGTTGCACTCTTCATCCATCCAAAAGCTATCCTTTGAACGAAGGAAGAAAATCCCTCAGGAGTCTTGCCGTGATTTGGAGTCCTCTATCGCTGAGAGAGCAAAAGACGTCGGCTGCGAGGGACCTTTGTGGAGGACAGCCATAGGGGTACATTGGGCAGCCATCATCGGCTCTTGGAACTCATTGATCTTCGTGCCTACTTTTGGCATCCCTTCGAGAAGACTGACCATGCCCTCCACTCGTCTCTTCTTTGCTGAAGCTCCTGATGGGTGGTTGCTCGCATCCTTTTCTTATGCTTGCTTCACCAATATTTTCTCTGATGAGGTCTCCTCGAGTGTGGCCATCGTGACCGTCGGCAAAGGAATCACAAGCTCCATGATTGGAATGGAATTCTCATCTCTCCTAACCCTAGGTTCCAATATGGTGACTGAAACCTGGGTGTCACCCCTCACCGGAGCTGGTGGGCCAATACGCAGAACTCTGGCTTGCCTCCTACGGCCCGATGTCAATTCAAGCCTCTTCATGTGCTAGGGATTCATCTCACCTTCAAAAAGCACAACAAACAATAGAGCGGGAGAAAATTGCTATCACCTTTCGACGCTCTTGAAGCGCAAATTTGAAGGGGGAAGAAAATGAAAACCTACCACTGGATAATTAAAGTTCAAAAAAAAGATTGTCACCTGAATGGTCCCATCGCTCACAGCCGTCCACATCAATTGCGCTAAGCTGATGTCACTCATTTTAAATGCTGTAGATAGGTGTCAATTCGAAGGCACGTACACCCCTCGATCCGAGGTACTTTTGGAATACTCCTTTTATCTGACCCTCAGACTCAGCAATAGAAGGCTAGTGTTACGATGGTTACTGTTGGTGTAAAAATTCGCTGGCGCCAGAGAAGCTGGAGTCGATGGAGCCGCGATCGCCGTCGGGATCTGCAAGGGAAGTCTAAACCGGAGTTGGGGTTACTCCGGTAAGACCCTCCGACGCTCAAGTCAGTACTTTGCCTCAACAGAAATGGAGTACTCGAATGGAAATTTTAACAGAGTTTTGAGATAGAATTTTGAGCTTAGAGAAGAACGTATCTGGAGGTCTATATTTATAAACCGAGAGCGTAATTGATTGACAGTGATGTCTGTAACCGCCTGATAGTGGC
>KE504674.1:200878-218848 GCA_000441515.1 Elaeis oleifera | reverse complement strand
CTCTTAATAGAATGAACCTAATCTAATTAGAAATCTAAATATCTCATCAAATTTCTAACCCAATTAGAATTAGTCGAGTCCAAATTCTGATCGAATCAGGATCAAATTTCTCTTGTAATCGGGTTTGATCATATCAATCCCAATCTGAGTCGAACTGAATCTAATTCAATTAGACTTATTCTAAAGCTCTTTACTCAATCAAATTGAGTCAATTAGTAATTTAATTACTAATTAATTTCTATAAATAGTAGAGTCTTAGTCCTAGTAGGACTCTCCCACAGAGTCTTAGTCCAAGTAGGACTCTTCACCAGAGTCACAATCCAATTAGACTCTTCAGCCATCAGATCTGACCAAATCTTCTAATGCATGTGACTCCATACGTTCAATCTTAAGCTAGTAGCATAGGAATAACTTCCTATACCAATCAATGTAACCATCTAGCAATGATGACCCGACGATCGGATAGGTCGAAGTGTTGCAAAGCAACCTTCTAAAACTTACTGACGTATGGTTACCGTATAATTCATCCCTTTGACCCAAATACTCAAGGTGATTTAGGATTTAACTGTCAACTCTAATTAAGTCAACCACATTATATTTTAACCTTTCAAATCCATCTCATGGATTATCCTGGCCAAGATTTTGCTAAATTAAATACACTGATGCATATCTCTTACCAATTCAAAGGAGTCAATTCCATCTTGACTCACACATCGACTTGATATGTACTTGACTGTACCTAGTATTCTTTCATCACTAAGTTAGAAACTCAAATAGTCTGATACTAAAGTACAGTGAGTTGCTTACAAGTCACCGTGGTGGTCTCAGATCTGAGAGACATTATATCCATACCCTTCACAAGCTACTCTTGACAGCAGAGTGCTCGGTACATGATCACGTTCGATACAAATGTACTCCTACATTCTATTTGCATGCCATAATAGTATCTCCATACTCATTGATTAAGAGGACAACTAACTCATATGACATACAACGACCTACATTTGATATCGCTATCATCCTAGTAATAGCGTATCATTTGATCGCGAATAATTTTAAGGACTTCATGATAAATCCTCCTTTGTCGATTAATATATATAGTCTTAAAGACTTCATTACAACACAGGAGTTCAAAGATGATAAATTTGTAATAAAAATATCAAATAATTTTTATTAATAAAATTCATATATAATTTACAAGATGAGCACAATCGTCTAACGATTGACTTTGAGATACATTTTTCAACAAAAGGTAGTATCAAAAATTTGATTCTTTGGTGAACATCAAATAAAGAAAAGGAGAATCTCTTCAAGTCTATGCAAGCCACTTCAATACAGTCACCGTTGAAGTACATGATATAGATCAGTTGGTTGCAATGACCATCCTGAAGGATGAACTTCAAAAGAACTCTCTCCTCTTCTCCCTGAAGAAGAAATATCCTAAGAACTTCACAGAAATACTGGATTGGGCTGAGAAATATGTCCAAGCCAAAAAGCCCTTTAAGAAGCATGGGATCTCGATCGATGTTATGATCGAGAAAAAGAAGAAGATCCAAAGCTCTCCCCAATCCAGAAAGATCCCCCAAGGAGTCGACCATAGTCCAGAACTCTGCCCCAATGCTGACGATGCAAAACCTCTCCTTAGGGCTGACAATCTAAAAGCCCTTGGGGATAATGTAGCCCATCACCAAGCTGCTTGTCTCGATGGAGAAGGTTCACAAACTATACTCCTCTAAATACATCCAGGACTTAAGTGCTCATGGAGATCAGGGAGCAGTGCTCCAAGATGGAGAAAATGCGACATTAGCCAGATTAACGCAATTAGAATAAGTTTGCCGCTACCATCATGACCACGGTCACAACAATTACCCTCTAGGGAGCAAGGTTACCACACACTCTTCCTATTGAAGCATTAGACACTTGCGACACTAGCCAAAGAATGAGGAGAGCCAGTGGAGAATCTCACCATAATTCCTTTGAATCATGAAAGCAATGAGCACATGGTTCGAATCGGGTCGAACCTAAACGAGTTAACCAAAAATTAGCTCCCTTCCTTCTTACAAGAAAATGATTAGATATCTTTACCAGTCTGCCATAGACATGCTAGGAATTGATCCCAAAGTTATGATGCATAGGTTGAATATGGACCCCTTACACTGATTAATTAAGTAAAAGAAGTGAAGCTTCATCCCAAAGCGATAGAAAGCTATCTTCAAAGAGGTAGATAAATTAATCAATGCTAGTTTCATTAGAAAGGTGACCTATCTAGACTACTCGCAAACATCGTCCTCACTAAGAAGCCAAAGGAATGGCAGATCTGCATAGATTTCACTGACCTATACAAAGCTTGCCCAAAGGATGGCTATCCTCTGCCTCAGATTGATCAACTGATGGATGCTATATTGGGCCACGAGCTCTTCACCTTCATGGATACTTTCTTTGGCTATAATCAAATCTGGATGGTACTTGAACATGAGGAGAAGACTGATTTTATAGCTAATCGGGATCTCTTCTATTATAGGATTATGCCCTTCGATTTGAAAATTACGAATGCCACCTACTAGCAGCTGGTAAACAAGATCTTTAAAGATCGGCTAGAATATGGAGATTTATATGGATGTCATGCTGGTTAAGAGTCGAGCCTTGAAAGATTACATTACCAACCTTAGAAAACCTTCACCATCCTCTGCAAATATCAAATAAAGTTAAATTTGATGAAATATGCTTTTGGGGTCCCTTCGAGAAAGTTCCTCGACCTCATAGTCTCATGCTGAGGTATTGAAGCCAACCTCCAAAAGATCAAAGCTAGACAATAAATAATTCCTTAAAGTCAATAAAGGAGGTCCAGCACCTCATGGGAAGAATAGTTGCCCTCAAACAATTTATCTCCCGATCGATCGAGCGCTGCTGTCTCCTCTTCTTCAAGATTTTGAAGCAACCAATGGACTTCAAATAGACTGAAAAAAGCCAGTGAGCATTTGAAGAGATGGTTTATCTCAATTTCATGCCACTCCTCAGCAAGTCAGAGTCAGGTGAAGAGCTATTCCTTATTTAGCTATTTTACCAATTGCAGTAAGCTCGATGTTCATCCATAAGAAATAAGATCCAAAGGCCAATCTATTATGTCAGTAAAATCCTTCAAGATATAGATACCAGATATTCAAGGCTCAAAAATTAATCTATGCCATTGTCAGATCAGCTCGAAAGCTTCGATCCTACTTTTAGGCCCACATCATAGTGCTTTTAACTAACTAGCCCTTGAAGCCTATGCTGCATCAGCTAGATACATCACGCCGGTTGGCAAAATAGGCAATCAAACTCATAGAGTTTGACATAAAGTTTCAATCTCATCCTTCCAACAAGATACAAATATTGGCTGACTTTATCGTAAAATGCACTGTACCTGAAGAAAACCCCAAGAAAACTGAGCTTGAGAATGAAGATTCATTCAGGGAAGAGATCGAGGACCTATGGGTTATACACGTGGATGGATTGTCACGAGATAGGGTCGGGAGTAGGTCTGATCCTCACTGGACCAGAAAGAACCATTGTGGAGGATGCCTTATGCTTCATATTCCTAGCACCAATAACAAGGTGGAATATGAAGCCCACATTGTCGGGCTTAAAAGAGTGAAGGAGCTGGGCATACATAACCTAAAGGTCTATAGTGACTCCCAGCTGGTAGTTTGCCAAGTTCGAGGAGACTATAAAGCCAGAGAGAAAAATATGAAAAGATACCTACACAATGTAGATAGTGAGCCAAGATCCAAAGGAAGCTCAGAAGCTCAGAATCCAAGCACCCCACTACGTCCTCTATGAAGCCAAGTTGTATACGAGATTTTTTTTGCCACTCCTCAAACATTTATGCCCCTCTGAGACTGATTATGTCCTACAAGAGATGCATGAGAGGATATATGAAAATCATTGGGGGACAGGTCGTAGGCCTATAAAGTGCTTCAGTAGGAATATTACTGACCCACTATGCAGCAGGAATAGCCGATTTGACCAAATAATGTGATCGATGCCAATGGAATGCTAACATCCAGCATTGACCTGTTGTATACTGACTCCCATCAGTATGTCCTGGCCTTTCGTACAATGAAGAATGGACATCCTCAGGCCGTTTCCTCAAGCATCAGGCCAATGCATGTTTCTACTCATTGCCATCGATTATTCATTAAGTAGATGGAAGCCGAACATCTGGCCTGCATCACCGAACTAAGATTAAGGATTTTTCTAGAAGTTCGTTATATACCAATTTAATCTCCCATGAATGTTGATTATAGATAATAGTCGCCAGTTCATTGATACCCGATTTGCTGAGTTCTATCGAGACCAAGGCATCTCGCACCATCTCACATCGACAGGACATCCCCAAGCCGATGAGAGGCTAAAGTAACTAATCGGACTCTTTTACAACATTTGAAATCCAAGCTAGATTGTGCCAATGGGTCATGGGCCGACGAGCTTCATCATGTATTTTGAGCGTACCAAACTATATAGAGAATTTCTATTGGGAAGACCCTTCAACCTCTCATTTGGAATAGAGGTAGTTATTCCAGTGGAGATCAGACGTCTCTCATTACAAGTCAAAAGCTATGATGAACAAAGCAATCCAGAATGGCTCGAGTGAACCTAAACTTACTCAAAAAAGTTCAAAAAAAGGCCCAAGTAAGGATGGCAGCCTATCAACATAGCATTGCACGATACTACAACTTCCATGTCTGTGGCAAAGTATTTAAAGTCTGCGATGTGGCACTATGACGGTCTGAAGAATCTCAACCAAATGAATGAGAAAAAATATCTCCTAATTGGGAGGATCCTTATCAAATAGATGTGGTCATCAGATTCAGAACTTATCACTTGAAGCAACTGGATGGAACCTTGCTACAACGACCCTAGAATTCAGACAATCTACGGATGTACTATCATTGAATGTAAACAAATGCTTTGAATAAAGTTCCTTTCTCCTAACCCATGTCTTGCAGACAACTAAAGGCCTCATCTTTACCAAACCATCCGGGATGGTAAGACCCTTGAAGGCACCTCATTTCAAATAAGAATAGCCACAAGAAGAGCACAGAAGGTGCCTTGTTCCAAACGAGAATAACCATAGGAAGATCCTCAAAGGTGCCTCATTTTCGAATGAGAATAGCCACAAGAAGAACACCGAAGGCATCTTGTTTCGAATGAGAATAGCCACAGGAAGACCCTCGAAGATGCCTCATTTTCAAACGAGCATAACCATGAGAAGAAGACCGAAAGCACCTCATTTTGAATGAAAATAGCCACAGCAAGACCCTCAAAGGTGCCTTATTTTCAAATGAGAATAGCTACAGAAAGATCCTTAAAGGTGCCTCATTTTCAATTGAGAATAGCCATGAGAAGAATATCGAAGGTGCCTCATTTTGAATAAAACAGCCATGGAAAGACCTTCAAAGGTGCCTCATTTCTGAAAAAGCATAGCACGAGAAGATCACCGAAGGCACCTTATTTTCGAACGAGAATAGCCACGAGAAGACCCTCGAAGGTGCCTCATTTTCAAATGAGAATAGCCATAAGAAGAACATCGAAGGCACCTCATTTTTGAATGAGAATAGTCATGGAAAGACCACCGAAGATGCCCCATTTCTAAATAAGAATAGCCACAAAAAGATCCTCAAAGGTGCCTCATTTTCAAATAAGAATAACCACAAGAAGAACACCAAAGATGCCTCATTTTTGAACAAAATAGCCAAAGAAAAATCCTCGAAGGTGCCTCATTTTTGAATAAGAATAGTCATGGAAAGATCCTTGAAGGTGCCTTGTTTCCAAACAAGAATAGTCATGGGAAGACCCTCAAAAGTGCCTTATTCTGAATAAGAATAGCTATTGGAAGATTCTCGAAGGTGCCTCATTTCTGATCAAGAAAGCCATGTGAATACTAGAAGACCTCGGCAACCAGAAAGTAAGAGCTAACCTAAGGGACCCTCAAAGGCTCCATGATCCTAAACAAGCTAAACCTTGAGCATCTGAAGCAATAGAAGATCCTTAGGGTCTCAGAACCATGCCTAAATCAAAGGGAGGCCTAAGCTAAAGGAATGAGGTTTTCGTTAACGCATGCCTAACATCAATCTGATGACTATGCTATCGAGATGGGGTCATAGAGTTAACCATAGATGTAGAAGGCAATTTAAAATCAGATACATAAATAGAAGACCTTGAAGTCAGGGGTAAACAAGAACATAATAATATTTTACTAATTTCAAAAAGTCAAGATAATGATTACAATATCTACAAGCCAAATTGGAAACAAAATACAAGTTTATGGCTGACCCTAGGTCTCAAAAGAAGGATTGTCGTGAACTTGGAATGGTCCCTCGCTGCCTCCATCTGCTACATCGACGACGACCACGGGAAGCTCCGAGTCATTAGGAGACATCACCTCAAGGAGATCGGCGTTAATCCTGAAAAAAGTTGCTTAGTCAGAGATTTACACTTTTTGAAGCCAACCTAGTAGGCCGTCAAGGATGCCTTCAGCACTCCGTGGATGAGCCTGACCTTATTCATAGCAAACTTTATCTCCATCCGCTCAACTTTGCCTTCGACAAAGTTGGTCGCCACCTTACTCGCCGCCAGCCCCATCCAAAGCTCCATCAATGTTGATCTTGTTGCCCAGTTAGATAACTCAAAAAGTGGGGGAATTGGGTTTCAAAGATTTAAGCAAGTATGTGCTGGTTTTGCAAAACAACCTAAGAAGATATAGTGAATGTGTAGCAAATATAGTGAATAGCAATGGAAAAAATCAGTAAATACTAAATAATAAGTAAAGCAAGTAAAGATAAGTAAGCCACATAAATATAAGAGATTTTATAGTGGTTCGATGCACTCTAGGCACCTACATCCACTCTTCAAGCTCCACTTGAGAATTTTTACTACAATCTACTAATTACAGTATGTTTGTTTTAGTTGAAATCACATACAAATCTAATTAGTTTTTTAGACTCATCAACCACAACCTTACAATCTTTTTCTAAACTCACAATCCAATTTTCAGGCTTAGATTACACATATTCTCCAAATTTCACCCTCTTAAAATTTGTTACAGTAGATTTCAGCAAGAACAAAATTATACATGATAAATAGCTTTTAAATAAGCAAATAAAATACTTAAAACAATGCTTGAATATAGATTGAATGCTTGGCATGAGATTGAAAACTTTTTTCTGAATATTAGCCTCTCAAAGATCAAGATTTTCTGATGTGGAGGTGGAAAATGCTATTGAAATCACTCAATATTGAAACTAGGCTCTTTTCCTTCAATATGCTATTCTTGGTAGTCAATTAGGCTTCTCCTTCATTAAAATAACTCTCCTTTCTACTTAAAGTAATTTGAATTCAAAAACTAGCTATTTTAAATTTTGGAGATAGATTCCAGCCATTTGAATGACTTTTGGATGCTTCTCCAACAGATTCTACGCATTTGTTATGGCTGTCAAAATAGTCGAGTTGGCTCGAAGAGTCCACAAGTCGGTTCAGATTCAGAACGAGTCGATTCGAAATATTTTGGAGTCAGCTCGATTTCAGTATGCTGAAAACAGCTCTCTGTCCTGTGAATTAAGTCGACTCGAAATATTTGGAGTCGGCTCGAAAGCATGTCAACCCTGCATGCCACAATCTATTTGTGCCAGAGTCGACTCTAACACCCTACATGCCACAATCTATTTGTGCCAGAGTCGACTCTAACACCCTACATGCCACAATCTATTTGTGCCAGAGTCGACTTGAAACATGCTGGAGTCGACTCGAACTCCTTCATTCAGCCTTTCTCATTTAATTTCATTTAAACTTGATTTTCTTTGTTCCAAAGCTTTCCAAGTATTTCTAAATGACTTTAAAACATATTACAAGGGTTTGCTTTCTACAAAAATATTTTAATCAAGCTTCAAAGATATTAGTCTCCCTTTATGTTTTAGTATTATGTAATCATCAAAATCATTTCTTGGATCAATAATTTCTTCCTTTTTGATGATGACAAAATATTGAGAATAAAAGTAAACACGTAAAAGCTCAAGCTAATATAATATACCACTTTTAATTTTAGCAAATCATAAAAGTATCATAAAATAGAAAATTCAAATATCTGATATTCAAATATGAGATATTGCATAATATTCAAGAAACTAACATCTCTTTAATAATTTTCTCTCTTATTTTATAAAATATTCAGAATAGATTAATCTTCTCCTTAATGCAATGTTGAAAACTTCTAGTTATACAAGATGCAAAAACAAGATGCTTTCCCTCAATTTATTGTTCAAATTTTTCTTGCTCAATACTTCTCTCCTCCTTTTTGTCATCAATAAAAAGAGTCAAACAAAGATACCACAAAAATATCAATAATAAAAGTGATACCACAAAATTATATCATTATAAATGCAATAGGGATAATCATAAGTAAGCATGCAAATGATACCAAAAGATTTAAAAAGGATCACATATTCCTAATTCTCCTCTAATCATATAAAATCTGTCCTCATTTAAAGGTTTAGTAAAAATATCTACTAATTGATTATCAGTGTAAATAAAATCAAGTACAATATCATTATTTGTACACGATCTCTAATAAAATGATATTTTATATCAATATACTTATTCTTGAGTGCTGAATTAGAATTTTAATTAAGTTTATAGTATTTGTATTATCATATTTTATAAAAATTTATTTATTCAATATTATAATCCTTAAGTTATTGTTTAATCCAAAAAAATTTGAGCATAGCAACTTCCAACTGCAACATACTTGATTTTTGCCATGAACAATACTACCGAACTTTGCTTTTTGCTAAACCAAGAGATTAAGTTCAATCTAAAAAATTGACATGTCCCATTTATACTTTTTCTATCAATTTTATATCCACCATAATCTCCATTAGAATAACCAATTAAATTAATAGAGAATGTTTAGAATGTTATAAATCTAAATTTTTAGTATCCATCAAATATTTAAGAATTCTTTTAACAGTAAGCATATGAGACTTATGTCTAACCTATTTGCGGTAAAATAAATAAAGATCCAATTATACCTTTATAAAGCTTTTGATCTATATTTTTACTATTTTCATCTTTGTTAAGTTTGCATGTAGGGCTCATGGGTGTTTCAATTGCTTTCACACTCTCCATCCCAAACTTTTTGAGTATTTTCTTAATGTACTTAGCTTGATTGATGAATATTCCTTCCTTTATTTGTTTGATTTGAAGACTAAGGAAGAAATTCAGCTTTCTCATCATGCTCATTTCAAATTCTTCCTACATTAGCTTAACAAATTCTTAGTAAGAGTTTTATTAATTGCTCCAAAATAATATCATCCATGTATATTTGAATAATTAGCAAATTAGTTTTTTTCTTTTTAAGAATAGAGTAGTATTTATACTATCTCTAATAAAATTATTTTAAGCAAAAATTTACTTAATCTATCATACCATACTCTTGATGTTTGTTTCAAACTATATAAAGCTTTGTTAAGTTTGAAAATATGATTTGAAAAAGTATGATTTTTAAAACCAGGTGATTGTTCTACAAAAATCTTTTTAGTAATATAACCATTTAAGAAAATACTTTTAACATCCATTTGATATAATTTAAAATTTATATAGCAAGTAAATACAAGTAATAATCTTATAGCTTCTCATTTAGCTATAGGAGTATAAGTTTCATCAAAATCTATTCCTTCTTCTTGATTATATTCTTTTACAACTAATCTGACTTTATTTCTAATTACATTATCATTTTCATCCAATTTATTTCTAAATATCCATTTTGTTTCTATTATTGGATGGTCAATTGGCTTACTAACTAAGGTTCAAATTTTGTTTCTCTTAAATTGATTCAACTCTTCTTGCATAGCAAGCATCCAATTTACATCATTTTAATTTTCTCTATGTATTTAGGTTCAATTCTAGAACAAAGTAAGATGCTCATGAATATCTAAATAAATCTTGTTCTTATCTCTTGTGAAAGTTCACCTATGATAAGATCCTTTGGATGATTACGTATGAACTTTCACTCCTTGGGCAAGTCATCATGCTCTTTGTTGACATGTTCTTTAAAGTTATTCTCTTAATCATCATCTTTGGCTTTATCTTCTCCATTTTGATTTGCATTATCTCTCAAGTTGAGTTTTTTCATCTCTTTTCTATAATTTCTATATCATCATCACTAAAATCTTTTTTTTGAAAGATAGATCATTAGTTTCATCAAATACAATGTATATAGATTAGAATTGAATATAATTTTTTGTACCAAGAACACCTCAATAAAATAGAGTTGTTGAAAAAAAAATCAAACTTTGAAAAAAATGATCTGTACCATACTGTGTGAAGGAAGTCTCCCAAAGTATTTTTGGATTGAAGCCATTAACACTGCATGTTATATTTTAAATCGAGTTTTGATTTGATTGATTAAAAAAAAAACCCTATGAGCTTTAGAAAGGTAAAAATCTAATATTAGTTATTTTATATTTTGGTTATCGATATTTTATCTTAAATAATGATAAAATAACTTAGATAAATTTGATGCTAAATCAGATAAAAATATTTTTCTAGAATATTCTTTATCTAGCAAAACTTATAGTCTTTAATAAATGCACTTTGGTTGTTCATTGTAGAAATTTTTAAAATTTTGATTTTTAAATTTGGTATCATGATCACTTTGAATACAAATAAACTCTTTTATTAAAACTTTCAATAAATTTTAAAATATAGAAAAGCTTCATCTTTATATGTTAAAAATAAATTCATGTAAATTATGAAAAATCATCTACAATCACAAGTCCATATCTTTTTCCTCCTAGGCTTATAGCCCTAGTAGGTCCAAATAAGTCCATGTGAATCAATTCTAAGGTCTAAAAGTTAAAATCATATTTTTAGATTGGAAAGATCCCTTGGTTTGTTTTTCATATTGACATGCATCACAAATCCAATCTTTTTCAAAATTTAATTTTGACAAACCTTTAACTAAATCTTTTGCAATCAATTTTAAAATAGTATTCATACTTACATATCCTAATCTATAATGCCACAACCAACTAGATCCTTTGATTTGGTATCCATTGCTACAAAGCATTGACCACTACTCTTCATGGCAATCTCATCAAGATCAATCATGTAGATGTTGCCACATTAATATCCAATGAATTTTGCATCACCATTAAAAGGACTAGAAACAATGTATAAAGAAGATTCAAAATAACTTTAAATTCTTTATCACATAATTGACTTATACTAAGCAAATTATGTTCAATCTATTAACTAATAAATATTATCAATAAATATAGAGGAAGTAGTACATATTTTACCAATATCAATAATATTCCTTTCCATCATTACCAAATGTTATTACTTCTTTTTCTTTTCTTTCAAGAGTGATAAATTGATTTTTATTATCTGTCATGTGTCTTGAATAGTCACTATTGAGATACCATCTTTTTTTAATTTATAGACTGCAAGACACTCCTACAAAAATAGTCAAATAGCAGATTTAGATACCTAAACTTTCTTGGATCCTTTGGGGTTAGTAACCAAGATTTTCTTTAGAATCCAAACTTTCCTAACAAGTCTACCATTTAATTTCTAAAATTATAGGAATAAGCTTTATGTCCAACTCTACTACAGCAGAAACATATAACATTTATAGTAGCATTTGAAGACGAACTTGTAAAGAAACTTTTTAGAATTTTTTATTATTGTTTGGATTAAAATCAAGATCAGCTCTATCAAAAATAGCTTTTTGATTACTTAAAATCATATGAAATTTTTTAGAACTAAAGTAAAATTTTCAACCAAAGGTTTAGTATTTCTAATTCTTTTTTAGTGATTCATTTTTTCTACTAAAGCCCTGTTGTTTTATAAAATCTCCTCTTTCTCTTTTAACAAAGCTTGATTTTCAATTTTAAATCTCTATTTTCAAACTAACTTTCTTAAATTCATCAAGCAACTCATGAAATGTATCTTTAAGTTCATCAAAGTAAAGTCCAACATATGTTCAGATTGTACCTTATCCTCTTGTGCCATGAGACATAAGTTAGAAAATTTAATTTCATTGTCGGTGCTAGAGTCATCACTATCACTCCATGTTGTAACCATAACTTTCTTTTTATCTTCTTGGAGTTCTTCTTAAGGTTTGGACAATCGGCTTTGAAATATTCGATTTTCTTGCATTCATAACAATGGACTGATTCTCTCTTTCTTTATCCTTGTCTTGCTCGATTTTTTTTCGACCATTGGTTTCTTCTTGTAGCTTTTCTTTTCTCCTCAATTTTTTTTGAATTTTTAGTAATTAATGCCATATCCTCATCACCAACATTTCTTTCGATGAGTCATCATTTTTCTCTTCTTCTACTATAGATTTGAGGACAATAGTTCTCTTCTTTTTGACTTCATCATCATTGTGTTGCTTCATTGCAAGCTCATGGGTTATCAATGATCCAAGTAGCTCTTCTAAGGGCAGGATGTTGAGATCTTTTGGTTCTTGGATGGCGGTCCTCTTGGCTTCTTATGATCTTGGCAAATACCTAAGAATTTTCTCACAAGCTCATTATTAGAATATGATTTTTCAAGACTTTTGAAATCATTTATAATATCCATAAAATGAGCAAATATATCAGCAATAGATTCATTCGATTTTATTCTAAATAATTTTATTTATGCTCAAGTATGTTAATTTTGGATTCTTTGATTTGGTTTGTACCTTCATACATTACTTCGAGTTTATCCCATATCTATTTTTCTGAGTTGCAAGTAGAGATGCGGTTAAACTCATTCACATTTAAAGCACAATACAAGATATTCATTGCCTTGACATTTAATTGGATCAATCTTTATCCACTTCATCCCAATCACTCTCTGACTTGGGAGAAGCAATGCCATTGACAATGGCCGTGGATGTGTGAGGGTCATTGATTGTGATATTTCATAGATCATAATCAAGTGCTTGGATAAAGATGCACATGCGTGCTTTCCAATAGATATAGTTAAACCCATTGAAAAGATGGTCTACTAGTGGATTATTCCTCAAGAAGTGAAACTCTCAAATGAGTTGTCATTGATCTTTAAATTAAAACTAACTGAAAACCAAGCTCTGATACTACTTGTTGCCTAATTAGACAACCCAAGGAGGGGATGAATTGTGTTTCAAAGATTTAAGCAAGTATGTGATAATTTTTCAAAACAACCTAAGAAGATATAGTAAATGTGCAGTAAATGCAATGAATAGCAGTGAAAATAAATCAGTAAATACTAAATAATAAGTAAAACAAGTAAAGATAAGAAAGTCATACAAACATAAGAGATTTCATAGTAGTTCAGTGCACTCCAAGCACCTAGGTCTACTCTCCAAGCTCCACTTAAAATTTTACTATAATCCACTGATTATAGCAAGTTTGTTTAGTTGGGATCACAATAAATCTAGTTGATTTTTCGGACACAACAACCACAACATTACAAGCCTTTTCTAAGCTCACAATCTAATTTCTGACTTGGATTACACCTATTCTCCAAGTTTCAACCCTTTGAAACTTGTTACAGTAGATTTCAATAAGAACATAAATTACAAGATAAATAGCTCCTAAATAAGCAAATAAAATACTTAAAATAATGCTTGAAGATAGCTTGAATGCTTGGCATGAGATCAAAGATTTTTCTCCTAAATATTAGCCTCTCAAAGATCAAGATTTTTTGATGCAGAGGTGAAAACTACTCTTGAAATCACTCAATACTAAACTTAGGCTCTTTTCCTTCAATATGCTATTCTTTATAGTCAATTAGGCTTCTCCTTCACTAGAATAACTCTCCTTTCCATTTAAAGCGATTTGAATTCAAAACTAGCTATTTCTAAACATTAGGACAGATTCCAACCGTTTGAATGATTTTTGGATGTTTCTCCAACAGATTCTGTACATTCTATTATGACTGTCAGAATAGTTGAGTCGACTTGAACAGTCCATGAGTCAGCTTGAATTTAGAATGAATCGACTCGAAATATTTTGGAGTCAGCTTGATCTCAGTGTGTAGAAAATAGCTCTCTATCCTGTAAATTAAGTCGGCTAAAAATATTTTAGAGTCGACTCGAAAGCATGCCAGCCCTGTATGCCATAATTTATTTATGCCAGAATTGACTTGAAACATGCTGGAGTCGACTCGAACTCCTCCATTCATCTTTTCTCATTCAATTTCCATCCAAACTTGATTTTCTTAATTTCAAAGCTTTCAAAGTGTTTCTAAATGATTTCAAAGTATATCACAAGGATTTACTTCCTACAAAAATATTCTTAACTAAGATTCAAAGACATTAGTCTCCTTTTATGGTTCAATATTATGTAATTATCAAAATCATTTCTTGGATCAACAGATCTCTCTTCGATGATCGAACGTTTCAGGATGATGATTCTCTCCTATGCCATGTGGAGCTCATTCCGGAGTCAAACAACCTCCTCAATGGTGCCCAATCTTACTTCTTCAGCTACCTGTTTCGAATCTAAAAAGTGTTTTAGGATGGCAATCCTCTTTCGGGCCAAGCGAAGTTTGTTGTGGAATCATGCGGTTCTCTCAACAGCACTCCACTTCACTTTCTTGGCAGCCATATTTGATTTTGCGCATGATTTGTTTAATTGAGCCTTCTCCAAGGTATATGCCTTATCTATTTGTTTGATATTATCCCTCAAATGCTTCACTTCTGCAAGGGCCTTGGTGCAAGTTTCTTCCTCTCTAAGACCTTCAACCTACCTTAGAAGTCCTCTTTTTAGCATCGCAAGCTTTTTTTTCAAGAGCCTCGATTCAAGCACTAGGTAGAGCCATAACTCTTGGTAAGAGCTAAGCATTATGATAAATAACCATACATCCATATAGCCCACACTGACTAGACTGCATGGAGATAAAGATAGGATAAATATCAGGAAAAGTCTTGGAGGTAAAAGTTCTTTATTAAATGAAAGGTTCATTTTACATGATATGATAAACAAATAGAAAGACAAGACTACAACAAAATTGAAGCCTAAGCGGAGGCATTAACAACCTCGGGCTGTGGAACCTTTGAGGAGCTTGCGGGAACACCAGCCACTAGTCCAGGTGCTTCTTCGAAGATCGTGGAGACTGCTGGCTCCAGCTGAAGCTGAACTTGGTGGTCACAGGCTCTAGATGAGGCTGCCCCTCGGTCACCTGCTCGATCGAGGGCTGGTCTTCACCAGTCTCATTTTCATCCAAGAAGGATAAGTGCAACTCGAAGAAGTGTGCAGCTTTTTTTGGCAGAGCATATCTTGCCTGATGAAGAAAGCCTCCTTGGCGAACTCGATCTTCTCCGTAGTAAATTTCTGAGAGGTGCGAAATGTCTCAACTGCCAATCAATCGGCCTTGATGACCTGGCCCTCCATTTCTTCTCGACCTCAATAGCTTTATCCTGGGCCACTTGATGCTTTTCTTCTCCTCCAAAAGTTTAGCTTCAGCCTTCTTCTGTGCCACCTCAACCGTCACCCACGCCACTTTGGTCATTGCCTGTGTAACCTCAGCTTTTTCTAGCACCTCTTTAAGGTATTTGTTTGGAGGGTGTTGGCCTCGGTACACATATCGACGACCTCCGATCATGTTGCCTTTGTGGATTGGGTCAAAAGGGCAACATAATGACCAAACCATGAAAGCAAGTGAGTCAGTTACTAAAAATACACAAAAGGGAAAGTAGAGTCAAAGAAACTTACTCATATGTAGGAGTGGATTAGTGGGATGTAACTAAATTTTGGCTTTATTTAGATGAGTGTAATGGTATGAAGAGGAGGTTAATGAAATTCTGAGTGGAGAGAATCTTGTCTTGGTCTTTATCCCGATCTTTATCTTTATTTTGTCTTTATTATCTTGAATTTTTTGATCTAGGAGTAGGTGGTAGTTCTGTAATCATAAAGTTTTAAAGTTTCAAGGCACCTCCGAAACTAAATTTTCTTAAAATTCTTGGCCCTCGGCTGGTGGCATGCTGCGCATTTTCTTTTTGAGCTACCAATCATAGTTCTTCTCAAGCTTCGATCATGAAAAATAAGAAAATAATTTTTGGCATGTCCGATGGGACTCATGTGGAATTGTAGGAGTTAGTGTGATGCTCTCAAACCTTGAGAGGCCATAGGAGGAGTTTAGGTGTTGGCTCCGAGAGGCTAGGATTAATTTGGATCCTAGGGCTACGATAAGAGTGGTCCTAGGATGGAGGCAGTGTGTAGCTCTTCATGGGAGATGAGAATTTTGAGAGGCTTGGTTGGGGCTCCAGATATCTGAGGATACAAGATGGAGCAAGAACTAGAGCCAGAATTGAAGACTGTAAGGAAAATAGATTCAGGGCACTGGATTAACTCAGACTGAGATTGGATTGATCATGTTGCAAAAAAAAGAAAGTAGGTTCTCAAAAAATCTAGCACGGCACGTAGGTTAGTTGGCTCAATCTCAGATTAGTCGACTCAGTCTAAGACTGAGCTGGCTCAGTTGTACGAGCAGAGCAACATGGGATTTCAGCATGGGTCTAGGATTAAATTTTGATCCTAAAATCTTAAGACCTGGTTTGATAGATCTTAAGGGGGCTAACTTAAGGTTTGGACTGAGATTAAGTCCAAGAGATAAGAGCATGTGAGACATGGGTATACATAGGCTCGATGAGTGCTTTCATGTATGGGTTCAACTAGAGGAGTTTTTGGTCGGGCCTATTGGTTATGTATATATATATACATAGATTATATTAGAGTTTCATAGAACGAATGAAATACAATAGATCTTTTCTCCCTCAATCTCTATTCTCTCTTTCTCTAGTGTTGATGCCCCAGGTCTTGAAGAAATCCTAGAGAAGCGGGGTGCCTCCTTCAAGCCCTAGGAGGGAGACATGTGAGACAAGGGTATACATGGGCTCGGTGAGTGCTTTCATGTATGAGTTCAGCCAGGAGAGTTTTTGATTGGGCCTATTAGCTATGTATATATATACATAGGTTGTATTAGGGTTTCATAGAACAAATGAAATATAATAGATCTTTTCTCCTTAATTCTCTCTCTTTCTCTCTGGTTCCAACGCCAAACCCTAGCATCTCCTAGGATATCCGCTTCATTATTTTGCTTTCACTTTCTTCGATCTTCTTGGTTGTTGGATTAACACCCAAGTCTGTGCAAAGGGGATCCGCATCTGATATGAAAGTTATATCGAAGGGTTTCTTAACAATTGGTATCAAAGTCTGGTGGAGCATGGAAGCGAAGGAGAAGTCATACAAGGTGAAATCAAAAATTTGCATACCTATTCCATGGTATATCTCATATCTATTTTATTTTTGCTATGGTTTGGCCCATCGGGAGCAGCTGGTTGAAGGTGGAGGTTGAGAGGATTGATGGAAAGAGATATTTTCCTTGATAGAAAGTTTGGATGCATGATTTACTGATCCAATTTTGGTTGGAGGTGATCTTGGTGGAAAGACTGGGGTGTATGGTGGTTAGGCGATAGGGATCTCTGAGGAGAAGGGTAGCGTGGGGGCAGTTTGGTAGATGAGGAGAGTTCACCCAAGAGATAATGGTCGAGAGGAAGCTGAAGTAACGATTGCAACCTTCAGGTGTAGGAAGGCGAGAAGTAGTCGGAGATACATTCAGTGGTTCAACCAAAGCAAGAGTTTGCAAAGCCTTTAGGGGGATGGAGATGGTTGATCCATAGAGCGTTGCAGTGGGTTCAAGCGGAGGAGGTCCTCTAGTGGTTTTGGATGTTCCCATGGGGTACGGAGGTATCTGAAATAGAAGCAGCGATGGTGGAGATCCAGCAGAATAGGGCTAGATGGCTGATCCTGGATCAGACTTTATCTTCTGCAGGGCCTGTTAGATGTGTGCCCTAGATGCCAGATCGGCTGACACATTTCTGTACATATCTAAGGGCAAAATTGTAATTTTGACTATAAATGAATAAAAAGGTTATTCTTCTGTCACATTGTATACATT
>KE504674.1:181992-199561 GCA_000441515.1 Elaeis oleifera | reverse complement strand
GATCTAATAGAGATTAGATCTGAATAGCGTAGGATAAAATTTTTAAATTATTTCACCCCAGATTTGATGAAATCTGGAAGATCCTACATAGGAAAAAGGTGGTTTTCCTTCAGGGCCACCAGGAGAAGTCGCAATTTGAGTGAAGGATGGCTTGGCACAGATTTAGAGTCTAGGGTGCAAGGATGGAGTCAGTTTCTAGCACCAGCGGCGGTGATGCACAGTATGGTTCTATATGGGATGTGCAGGTATCAGAGAGCCGTGACTCTATCAAGATCATGTCAGGAGGCTGTTTGCAGCAAAAGAGGATCTGGATACCTATGAGGAGGTGATGATGAGTCTTGGATGAGATAAGTGGGTCTGAGCCTCGAATGAGGTTGGAGCTGCAGTTCCTCTGGATGAAGTTGAAGCGATGGTTGGTGTAGGGGCAAAAGAGGATAATGGCCAGGATAGAATTTTTTAGGGTTCAGTCACTGAAGAAGAAGAGTTGGATGAGCTCTTTGTGGTTTTGGAAGAGCCCGCAGGGGATGGTGTATTCGAGATGACTTCGGAGGGATCCATATAGTGTGGAGGGTCTGAAGTGGCAGCGACGGTGTTCGAGGTATAGCGGTAGGCCCAACAGTACAGTGTTGGGTGGTTGATCTTAGGCGACTCGATTACAGAGTCATCTTTTGCGGCATCAGATAGACTTCAAATTTAGGTGGAGCACCGAACAGTGGTAGCTTCATAGGCGGAGAGAGATTTGGTATGAGTTTAGAGTAGAGATTTGGTATGAGTTTAGAGTGGTATTGTTCTGAGGAGACTGTGTCAGGGTATGCAGTGAGTACCAGTATAGGAATGCTGTGATTTTCTCTAGAAAAGTCCAGGATAGGTGATGCGGGTGCTTAGCAGAATAGAGTCTACAATTTTAGGATGATGTCAAAGAGCAAACTAGGATCTTTAGCTATGGATGCGGTAATCCCAAAGGATCTCCAAGGGCACGCAGAAGTTGAAGAGGGTTGGCAGTGGCAAGGATGTTCGCAAAAGGGGCTGTCAGGGCATGCAACGATAGTGAGAGCATGTAGAAGAATATTGTCAAATTTGTCAAGGCTTGGCACACCAAGATGAAGATTTTAAGAGTTGGTGTGGTGCTCTCAAGCCTTGAGAGGCCACAGGAGGAGTTAGGATGTTAGCTCCGAGAGGCTAAGATCGGTTTGGGTCCTAGGGCTAGGACAGAAGTGATCCTAGGGTGGAGATGGTGCATAGCTCTCTACAGGCTCGAAGTTCAAATGATGAGGACTTCGAGAGGCTTGGTTGGAGCTTCAGATACTTGGAGATACAAGGTGGAGTAAGGAACCAGAGCCAGGGCTGAAGACTATGAAAGAAAATAGATTCAGGGCACTAGGTCGACTCAGACTGAGACTGGATAGACCAAATCGTAAAGAATAGAAAGCAGATTCTCAAAAAATCTGACATGGCACATAAGTTTGTCGGCTCAATCTTAGTCTGAGTCAACTCAGTCTCAAGTTAGTCGACTCTGTTTGAGATTGAGCCGGCTCAATTGCACGGGTAGAGCAACATGGGATTTCAGCATAGGTCTAGGATTGGATTTTGATCCTAGGGTCTTAAGGCTTGATTTGATAGATCTCAAGGGGGCTAACTCTGGATTTGGACTGGGATTAAGTCCAAGGGATGAGGACATGTGAGGCATAGGTGTATGTGGGCTCAATGAGTACTTTCATTTGTGGGTTCCGTCAGAAGAGTTTTTGGTCGGATCTATTGGCTATGTATATATATACATAGGTTGTATTAATGTTTCATAGAATGAATGGACTACAATTGATCTTTTCTCCCTAATTCTCTCTCTTTCTCTCTAGTTCCAATGCCAAACCTAACGTCTCCTAGGGTTTCCACTCCATTATTTTGCTTTCGCTTTCTTTGATCTTCTTCGTTGCTGGATTAGCACCCAGGTCCGCACAAAGACAATCTGCATCTGATACAGGAGTTGTATCAGAGGTTTTCCTAATAGGAATGCTATCAAAGAAAAGATTGAAGCCCAGCTTCTATAGTGAAACTATCGGAAGCACTTTCTATTGATAGTTAGAACTTTGATAGTTAGCAAGCTCCTCCGATTGAACCAACAGAGCAAGAATCATCCTTGCGGTAGATGAGTGCGACTATGGATGAAACTCATCAAGGGTTATCTCCTAAAAAGAACAATAGCCAATAAGAAAATCAATTTTCCCTTCAGCAACCTTTCAGTGGGTCATAGGCCAAATGAATGACACTGTGGCACAATTTCATTATCATTTGAATGAAAGTAAAAAAGATCTGGTGGAAGAAATCATAAGTCAATTTGCTACCATCATGAGACCGTTAGCGAGTCAGTAGAAACATCATCGATGCAAATGATTCAGCAAGAAGTTAGATTAGTCATGTTATTGACTGAGCAAAGTGGAGTTCTTCTAATATCTTCAAAGATTAGTTCAGTAGTTTATTCTATTGAAAATACTCAATCCATAGGATAAGAACTACTTGCACAAAGTTTGCAATATGAAAATATAAATATTTTCGAGTGATCTGATTGGAAGAAAATGACGTCTTATGATAAAGAGAAGGCTGAGTATTATAAAGGAGAATCATCTAAAATGAAGCCTTACTTTTTGAATATGAAAAATCACCTAGGCCATCCACTCCAATGAATGCAACTACTTTGGTCAATTTCAGGCCGAACGAGAGGATGAATGAAGCTAGTCGTAGTTTGGTGGGAACTATGGCTGGTTATAGGCTGAATATCCCCTATTTCTAGTTTTGGTGGTCACATTGAAAACAGAATGGCATTCGGTCCAACCATAACCTCCAATGCTGGGGGCAACTCCATCTGGAATTGGAAACAACTAATGCTAAGGGGCAACATATTGGATCAATGGTAGCCCCACCTTCTTAGAATTTAATGGAACAAGCTTCCTTCCTAATCTGGGAGTTGGATTTGGAACAAATATTATAGAACCCATTTCTTTATAGTACATGAAAATCCTTTGTATCAACCACAACATAGGGCTCCAGTACCAATAAGAATGCTCCAAAATCAAGTAGATCATACACCACCTAGCTCTGATGTAGTTCAATTGACAAATATGATCAGAGAACAATTAGACTTTCCACTTTAACCTATTAATAGGCCGATATATAGGAAGTCATTTCCAGATTGGTATGATCAAGCATATGAACTACTAAGAGGATATAAGGTATCTGAGTTTTCTTATCTTTTGAGAGATAATGGTATCTCAATTGTAGAACATATAGAAAGATTTTCTATCCAATGTGGTGAAGTACGTGCGAATGACTTCCTCAAGCTACGACTGTTCATAAATTTTCTCATCGGATCTGCTTTTCTTGGTATGTAAATTTGATGCCTAATTCTATTTATTCTTGGTAAGAAATGAAAAGTCAGTTTCATGCATAATTCTATAAACCAAACTTGAGGTGTCAGTTGTAGATTTGGCTATGTATACACAACAACCTGATGAATCGATTGAAAGACATATGAGCCGATTCAAAAGGGCTCGGAATAGATGTTATGCACCTTTGCAAGAGGTCGAATATGTAACAATTGCTCAAAATGATCTTTGTTTAGAGTTAAGGAAGAAGTTCACAGGTCAAGAATTTTTTGATCTATTTTAATTAACTTCCCAAGTTGTAAACTATGAACTATTCTTAATGAAGAAGAATAGAAAAAATCTTCAAAAGAAACTTATCATAGGGATTTTAACTATGACATTTCGACTATTGAGGCCGAATCAGAAAGTAGGTGAAGATCTCGACACAAAGATCAATGTTGCAGAATTTTTTATTGATAAACTTGATATTTATAGAACATTGAGCAGACCAAATATGTAAGATTGATCAACAGCAGCAACTGTACAAACCCCAGTGGAGGAAGAAAATATGCTTCCGATACTACCAAAGCAGATCAAGTTTTTGATCACCTACTGAGGGACAAACAAATTAAGTTGTTAAAAGACCATAAAATTTCTTCAGTCAAAGAATTAAAAGGGAAGAAATATTGTAAGTGGCATAATTAGTGGAGTCATAATACTAACAATTATTTAATATTCAGGAATATTATACAAAAATATATTAGCGAAAGAAGATTAAAATTTTTAGATAAGGATAAAGGTGTCATGCTGATAGACAAAGATCCTTTTCTAGAAATAGATATTGATACGGCAGGTCCAAATTTAGCTAATGTACTGAGGGGATTCGATTATTTAGAAAATCAATAAATCAATGAAGTAAACAAACAAGTCTAAAAAAATCCACAACAATGGGAGAAGGATTTTTTGATTTGAGAAATGAAGAAGTATTGCATCTAGAGGCACCATGTTGGTGTTGTAATTAAGTTTCTTGGTTTAATATAACATCAGAGATGGTAATACAACACCAAAAGCAGTATCAGCAAAGTAGAATTCAGCGTCACCCAGTTAATAAATGGGAAAGAAAAGATTTGAAAGATATACCATCAGATTAAAAACTCATTTGATCCTCAAGATAAAGACAAAGAGGTAATGAGTTATGACAGAAATAACAATTAGAAATATGTGAAGTTTGAAAATAGGAAAATGGCTTTCCATCCAATCAGATGAGCAGAACAGTTGATTGGTCAACCCAGTAGAGTCAATAATGTTATGCCAAAAAAAACAAGTTCAAGTGAGACTGATAATAATAGAAGGAGATCAAAATCAATTAAACCTCTTATAACACTCGTTGGGGAATGGAATGAAGTTTGGTCAAAGAAAAGGAGGCAAAGGATAAAGGCACTAAAAGAAAATGTAATGTTAGAGTCACAGTAGATGACTCTCCAGTGATGTTAGTGGATGAAGAAAGATTCATTTTCTAAAGCTAAAACCCAAAATCACTTGTTGGCGAAGTCTCCGAAGAAGTTCAATCCAAAATTCTATTTGAAACGTTACCTTGGATGGTAGACATGAATATGGCTTTCACTTCATCTTGTATTTTTCTAGAAAACCAAATCAACCATCACAAATTGAAGGAGATGTCATGAAAGTAGGAGAATATCCTAAAATTCTGTACATTGATGATCAGTCAATCATCAAAGTAGACTGAATTTAGAAAATTCTATATTAAATAAGGAACAATGATAAGTCTATTTCAGAGAACAACCAGAGAGATGGATAAATATATTAAACCATTATATATTAATGTGCATATGTTTGGAAACCTATCCAACAAATTTTAGTACATAATAGTGCAGCAGTAAACATCATGCCAGTAGCTGTGACATGTAAGCTTGGTAGCAAAAAAGATGAACTGGTCACTATAGATGTGGTGGTTACAAACTTTATGAGAGGTTTGTGCAAGCCAAAAAGAGTTTTACCAATACATATCATGCTCTATTAAGTAGAGATTGGATACATGCCAATTTTTGTGTTCCTTCATCCTTACACCAATAATTGATTTTATAAAATCTCGATGCAAAGGAAGAAGAGAATGAAGTTGAGGTTGTTTCAGCAAATGACAGGCCATCTATGTTAAATACAAATATGACTGAAGCCATGTCGTATCAAAATGACATGGGCTTATTGAAATTGTTGGGCAGGATAAGTTCGACAAACCCATAAGGGTGACTATCATAAACTTCATGGATGTCTGTATGCCAGAACGTGAGATTCAATTGCAAGAAATAGAATAGCCAAATCCATTTATAAGATGTCCATGAAACAGGAGGTGATGAAGGCCATGGGTGATACTTTTGCCAGATTATTGGCCTATAAGAAATTCAAAGAAATAATGAGATTGAAATGCCAAACTTCTAGGGTGATAGAGGGGTTGGACCAAATACAGTTAGATGAATTAGAAACTATATCTATAGAGGATGAAAGGATTGTAGAATCTGATGAAGTGATGAAAATAAATTTGGGAGAAGAATCACATCCTAGAATTACTTTGTTAGTAGGATATTGCCCAATGAAGAACGGGAATAGCTAGTTACTTTATTGCAAGAATTCAAAGACTATTTTGCTTGAGATTATACTGAGATATCAGGTTTAAGTAGAATATTAGTTGAACATAGATTACTGATTAAAGATGATTTTAGACCTTATATATAGCCAAAAAGGAGAATGTTGGTAGAAGTCATTCTACATGTTCAAAAAGAAACTGGGAGATTATTTAAAGCAGGATTTATAAGAATAGCAAGGTATATACAATGGTTATCAAATGTTATTCCTATTGTTAAAAAGAATGAAAAGCTATGTGTTTGTATAGATTTTTGAGATCTGAATAAAGCTATCCCGAAAGATGAGTATCCAATGCCGATTGCTGATATATTGATTGATTCGGCTGCATGACATTAGGTGTTTCTTTATAGATGGACATTAATTAGATTTTTATAGTCAAAGAAGATGTACATAAAATAGCTTTTCAGTGTCCATGGCCAATTGATATGTTTGAATGGGTAGTCATACCCTTCGACCTAAAGAACGCTAGAGCAACATATCAAAGAGCTACAAACACCATATTTTATGATATGATTGATCGATTTATGGAAGTATATATAGATGATATAGTAATTAAAACTCAAAATTTTCAACAACATATGGATTTTTTGAGAAAGATATTTCAAAGGATGAAAATATATCAATTGAAGATGAATCCTCATAAATGTATATTCGGAGTATCAGTCGATTATTTTCTAGGCTTTCTAGTCTATCAGAAAGGAATCGAAATCGACAAAAATAAAGCACAGGCCATTATTGCAGCAAAACCTCCTAAGAATAAGTAGCAGTTACAGAGATTTCTCAAACAGATAAATTTTTGATGAGGATTTCTAATTGTGTAGGAAAACTTCAGTCTTTTTGCCATTGCTGAAGTTGAAGGCACAGGAAGAATTTATTTGGACTGAAAATACCAACAAACATTTGATGACTTGAAGCAGTATTTGGTACACCCATCAATGTTGATGCCGCCGCGCCAAGGAGAATTATTAAAACTATACCTTATAGCAATCGAAGATTCGATTGAGAGTTTATTAGCTCAAGGTAATGAGAAAGATATTGAGTAGACAGTGTATTACTTGAGCCGAACAATGATTGAAGTTGAACAGCGGTATACACCGATTGAAAAGTTATGTTTAGCTTTTTATTATTCATATACTAAATTAAGATATTATACATCGCCTATTCTTGTATATGTTATTTGTGTTATTGATATGATTAAGTATTTATTGACAAAGTCGATTCTATATGAAAGAATCGAAAATGGATGTTGACATTGTTAGAGTATACATTATAATATATTTCTCAAAAATCGGTTAAGGGATATGTGTTGGCTGATTTTTTAGTCGATCATCCTTATATACTGATTGAAGCTGAACAAGTGGCTGATACTTTGATTAAATATATAGGTTTGAACCATAGGTATTAATGTTTGATGGTTCAAAAATAGATGAAGCAATTGGTACTGGAGTGTTATTGATATCTCCAATAGGAGTCCAAATCTAGTTGTTATTTCAGTTGACATTTCAATATTCAAATAACCAAGCCAAATATGAGGCTTTAATAATTGGCCTTGAGATTTTATTGCAATTACAGGTAACTACTGTCAAAGTAGTTAGAGGTTCTTAAATAGTATTAAACAAGTTAGTGGGGAATATAAATATCATAGCGAAATATTAGTTAGATATTACATAAAAACTATGGAGTTGATATGATAGTTTGTAGAGTAACCTTATAATTTATTCCAAAAGCAGAGAACCACTTAGCCAATGAGTTAGCACAAGCTGTATCAGGGTTGAAGATATTAGAAGGACTAATTGAAAAACAATCAAGGTAAAAGAAGAGTTTTATCATCGATAGCCAATGATCGGAGAAATTATAATGTTGATCTCAATGAACTCCAAAGTGCTCAAGATGATTGGAGATTCTTTATGGTGTAATACTTCAAAATCCATCAAAGAAACAAATTGGAATATAAGATTAAAATCTTTAAATTATGTCTTGATTGAAGATGAATTGTATAAAAGGAGAATAGATGGTCTACTTTTGAGATGTATTAGAGAAGAAGAATCCCTATTAGTAATGGAGGAAGTACATGAAGGGATATATGGAACTCATCGAGCCGGACTAAAAATGCATTGATTAATTATTCGACATGGTTATTTCTAACTGAAGATGTTGAAGGATTATCTTCGATATGCTAAAGATTGTTAAGCAAATCAAAAATATGGATCGATTCAAAGAATTTCTATGATAGAGTGCATTACGTAATTAAACTATGGCCATTTAGAGGATAGGCAATGGATTTAATTGGTCAAATTTATCAAGGCTCATCAAAGGGCTATGAATTCATCATAGTAACAACGGATTACTTTACAAAGTGGGTTGAAGTGATTCTTATGAGGTCAGTGAATCAAACATCTATTATTGACTTTATTAGATATTATATTATACATTGATTCGACCTTTCAGAAACTATAATGGTAGATCGGGGATCCATTTTTATAGGTCAAGACATAAAAAATTTACAAAAGAATTTGGATTCAAAATAATTCACTCGACTTCATATTACACACAAGAAAATGGGCAGGCCAAAGCAACAAACAAAATTTTAGTCAATAATATAAAAAAAATTATAGGAGAAAGACCAAGAGTATGGTGTGAAGTTCTATCAGAAGTACTTTGGGGGTATAGGATTTCGAGAAGGACATCTATAGGTACAACATCATATGCTCTCACATTCGGTCACAATGTTGTTTTACCATTGGAATTCACTGTGAAGTCGGGATGAGTCTTGCATCAAAATCTGTTAACCAAAGAAGGCTATTTACAAGCCATGATGGCTGAATTAATAGCCCTAGATGATGAAAGGATAAATGCCTTAGAATATATAAGAGCACAAAAAATGATGGTTTGGATTTATGATAAAAGGATTTGGCCAAAATCCTTCACAGAAGGAGAGTTGGTATGAAAAAAATATTTACCTCTAGGATAGAAAGAGCTAAGATTTGGCAAATGGTCAGTAAATTAGAAAGGAACTTTATGATACATCGTGTACAATAGGATGGAGTGTGTCAGCTGAAGAACATAAATGGAGTTATACATAATTGGAGATAAATGGAAGATATTTGAAAAATATTATCCAACAATATGAGAAGTACACAGAAAAAGAACACATAAAAGCAAAGTCTGACTACACAGGTGGACTAAATAAATGCATTAATGAGAAATTTGGCCAACTAGGCCGATGGATATTCTTATTAATTGTTCTTATAAAAGACGTAAAATTTAAATAAACAGAAAAGCAAAGTTCATAATTTCATAAAAGCCGATTGAAGTGAATTTGATTGGTCTAACATTTGAAGTCCTAAAGGATCCATTTCATCGACTTGTTGTTGTAGCTCAGGAAAGTATACCGAGAGTCAAATGAGCCGCTATTCCATATCTTCCAAATGCTTTAGTGCTAGCCTATGAAGATCATTATGGTTGGTACATTGTTTCTCTAAGACAAAATTTTGGCCTTTATTTGAACCACCTTTCTCTAGATTAATAAGTATCTTTCCTTTTTCAGCAATTGATTCATCCATCTTTCATAATCATATATAGCAAGTTGAAGTTCCTACTGAAGCTGATTCTTTTCTTCTTCTAATTTGGCTTTTCAGTCAATACTGCATCAACTTCATCGGAAAGAGATTGAAAGGACCGAGTTGACTCCATGAGTGTAGATAAACTTATTTTATCTTGGATAAGTCTGAGACAGCTGATGATGAATAGTTCTTCAATAGGACATCCAAAGCTTCTTGGGCATCTGATAGCTTAAAGGAAGATATTGGGTAATCCAAGGATAAATCAGCAAGCTTGATCATTGTATGGTGGGCTTGTTTAACTTCGGCTAGTATATCACTTTGCGATGGTCCAAAAGAGGCTGAAAAAGTTGAAGAAGCTGCCAACTTGGCCTTCACTCATGCCAAGGTTGCCAGTGGAGGATTCTATGATTGTAAAGATGTCCTATAAGAAGACAGTATATCAAGTAACAAAAGTACTATATATGTAGGATAAAATTATAGATGGTATAGCTGGAGCTGTAGGTTTGTAGGAAGAGGCATCGAGCATATCATTGAAGTTGGGATATTTGCAGTGACACCCTTACTTACAATAGAAATTTCTGGAGGTAACAACAATGGTGTGGTTGAAGCAATACTATGAGAAGGAGATTGCTTAGTTCCTCTTCTTTAGGATCTAGGTCAACTTGAATAGATGATGGATTCTTCGCTTTCCTTTATCGAAGATGAAGACCGAAGGCCGAACCAGGGGGAGGATGGTGAGCTGAAGATTTATGCCTTTAGGTACTGGTGAAGCTAAGGCCAATTCAATTTCAGACATGGACTCAGGTTCTTTAACAGGAAGATCTTCTGAGGAACATGAAGTAGAAAATCAAGTCAGTAAAGAAAGAAAATGTAAGTCTTACCCTTATAAGAGGGATCAATTGCTATTCCCTTTGGTATGCCAACCACTTAATATCTGAACAATATAAATCAAACCAAGTAACTCTCCCATTTTTAGTAGATTCAATTATGCGATAAGATCGGCAAGTCCTAATTTGGTTGAAGGCTCGAAAGGTCGATGCTTATCTAACTACTCATAGAATTATCTATAACAAGAGGATCAATCTAGATGCTTACTTAATATATTTCTAAGTATGTTACTAGATCAGAGTTGAAATTTATTTTTACAATCCTCTAACATTCGATTTTCGATCTCTTTTCTACGTATCATATTGGTGCAATCTTTCCATCCGGCAAACTTGACTCCATAAATTTTTTATATTTTTGATTGATTTGCAAAGCTCCAGAAGAATATCTTTATCCAAAGGAAATGTTAATGAAGCTCCACCTATATCCTTTACAGAAAGTTGAATCTCAGCTGATAGGAAAGCTCCACCTTGAGTAATCCAAGTCAGGACATCTAAAATTAGCTTTCGATGGATGGCCTTTAGATGAGTTGCCCACCATGTTAGGAAGTCTTCAATGGTAGTTGGTTTGGGATCAAAAAGATGAAATTAGAAGATAGCATAAGATTGGTTATAAATGTAATCAGCCAATTTCACAGTTGTAGGATTAGTAATAGAGATTCAATCAAAAAAGTCATGGTTGAAAGAAAATAAGAAGGCACATGAAATTGTTTAAGGTAGACTGCATTGATGGGCTACTAAGCTAGAAGAATATTGCTCAACTAAACATCTATTATTTCCACTTAGTTCAATAATCGAGCCCATATATAAATCTCTAAAGAGAAGGACCCTCAGAGTAAACCAATACACTTCACTTCATCCTCAGAAGTGGTGGATGAAAGGAAGAGAAGTCATGAAGGGCGAGGAGCATACAGAAAAGAGAAAAAGAAAGAATCCTTATGTTGGGAAGGTCCTTCATAGAATTTGTAAAAATATTCACAGAAAGATAAAAGGGACCTCCCAAGTGGGCTAACTCAAGATTGATGGGCATAGAAGATAGAGAAATGACTGTAGTCCAAAATTCAAGAAATAGGCATAGAGCCAAATTTGGAGTAATCAAAGTAGGCCATCACAACTAGTGGAGCCCGAAGAGAATTCTTTTAATCCTCTAAATAGAGACCTCAAAGAAGGGGTGAAAGATAGATTGGGTTATTTTAGCTAGGGTTGCGGCAAGTTTTAAGTGAGCTTTTATCACTTTAACAGACTTGCAACAAAATAGAAACTTACAAATCCAAACAAGATAAAAAGCTACTAATTCTTGATACATCAAAAGACCATTTTTGCCACTATAAAAGTCAATGTAAAAAGAATAACTGGGCATTTTAACTAAATATAAGACAAAACAATCGTCTAAAATAAAGATATTAGATATGGCCGAGAAATTTTTGCCTGTTGGTCAAAGGTCAAATAAAAATCCTAAATTAAGAAAAGTAGGGTGGACATCTCATAATTGAAGTAAAAGGTATTTATAGAAGAGGACCAAAAATATAAAGCAGCCAGTAATAGGGTCGATTTTTTACCATTTGAAAGGTGAAAAATTTTATGAGATTTGCAAAACCATGTTGTTCCCAATCTGTACCTTTTAAAGAAGAAACACGATGGACCCAACGGTCCTAAGAGAAGGAAAAATAGATCAGGGACTATGAGGGTTAGTACCCTCCTAGATAGTAGTTTTGAAGGTGGACTGTTGATAAAAAAAGACTTCTTTATGATGGACTAGAAAGATAGAGGAAAAAGACAGAGAATAAAGATTCGAAGATAGGACCCAAGAGAGTAAAGCGAGAAGACTCAGGTATAAGTACCTTGGGGTTAATAGAAGTAAGAACACCAAAGGCCTCAAGTTCTCTCTTACTCTTTTCGTATTGCTCAGCCAAAGGAAGGGATGACGACGTCATGGAAGAAGTTTGAACAAAGGCTCAAAGGGTTGGTAAAGAAGAATGAAGATGAAGTTTGTTGAAATATGACAACTCTTGAAAACATCAATTCAACAAAAGCATGTTGGAAACTAGGGGTTGATAGATATGTGTAGCGAAATGATAAATAAAGTTTTGAGATTAATATGCAGTAGAAAGTAAATTAATTTAGATTAATTAATACATGAGCTCATCTCGATCAGCTCGGATCCTTTATAGTTATTAAGATTAAGATTAAGAAAAGAAGATTAGATCTTCACCTTTGCATGGGTAGCTCTTTACCATAATCTAATAATTATGGATGTCTTCACAATTGTTTTGAAGCTGTATAAGTATTCGATCTCTATAGATATCCATACGTGATCATCATTTGATCAGAGTATCTGATCTCATCGAGGTTCTAGCTCTCTTGCAGAGATCTTTTTGATAGTAATTTATTTTTCTTTTGCTAAAATTTTTCTCAAAGATTTCAGTCTTTCTCCTTGCAGATCATGCTCCACATGCAAATGGATCAGAAACCTTTTCTAAACCTCTCTCTTGATTTCCTTCTCAAGGAATCCAATGCTCAGCCCTTTTTGATTTTCTTCTCAAGAAAATCCATCACCTTCTGTTTTTCTTCTTTTTTCTTTGGCGTGTGCCACACTATTGATGTCCAACAATTGAGCATCATGAGGTGAGACATGAGATTAAGGCTTCCAATAAACTTGGATGTGATGTAGGAAGAGGAAGAGAGATATATAAGGCGTGTAAGAGAGAGAACATGAGAGACATGTAATGCCACCAACCCTTGGAGGCATGAACTTTTTCATGTTGTGATGTGAGGGCATCCTATTTTGTGGGGCTTGAGGTGTTTTAACATGGAGACAAATAGGAGGTGCTAGGATTTAAAAGACGTGAGGAAAATCTCAAGAGAAAATAGAATTCTTCTTAGACTAGGACTCCTTTTAAGTTAGGACTCTACCTTGACGTGATCAACTTTTGATCAAGTCAATTCTTATTTTAGAAGGACTCTTGGATGTTGAATTTGGAGCATCCAACTCTTGGACACACACCCACCTATGGCTTAAAAAATTATGACGCACAAAGGGAGGCATGAGGAAGATTCTTAAGAGAGAAGGACTCTTTCTTAGGGTGCCTCCTTTATTTTGGCATGAGAAAAACCACATGAAAAAGGATAGGTGGCGCCATCTCTTAGGAAGAGTCCTTCTGCATGTTGATCACCTTTTGATGGATAGAGTCCCAAGTTGCATGGACTTTGATCAAATCAAAAATCTTATCTCATAAGGAATGGGCTTGAACCAAATCAAAATTCTTATCTCATAAGAAGTCCAATTGTATTTGGGTTTGATCATGTCAACTCTTTGAAATGTCAAATTAAATCTGACCATCTGATCAGATACAGTCTCTTTATGTGTGATCACATAGATTCTATTCTGTCTGATAGTAAGAAATATTATGATCTCCATTAATAATATCATTGAAACTCCTTTCAATAGATTAGAATAATTTTAACTCATCCAATGAGAATTATTGACTATCAAAATAATTCTCATAAGTCTTACAATCCACCAGTGATGTCTAGCAGCATATATTAGCATTCTAGTAGAATAAAATAGATGAACCTCTAAGTGCAATTACCGTGTGATACAGTCCTTCTATCATGAGTCTCGACAAGATGAAAGTTATAAAATTTTTTATCAAACCCCATTATCTGTCACATATCAAATTTATTCGATTCGAGTTCTTGATATGAAAATTATAAAAAAAAATTTTACTATTCGCACTATTTTGATCAAAATCTTCTAAACTCGATCTCATAAATCATATAGGACTAACTCCTTTATCTATCAAGGATGCTAGATCTTATATACGTACACATCCTACTCCTACAATGAACCTACTATAGCTAACATATACTATAAAGATCCATATTGCTAGGGACCAAGTGTATGTATAGTCAAACCACAGTAATCTTATTATGAATAGCCAAGGCACCATAGGTCCAAAGACTAGTCTCACTACTACAACATCGAGCAAGTCACTGACAAGTGAGAAGATATCCAAGTGACTTTTCATATTGGTCATGCTCGATATTCTTATTTCTAACAATCATCTACACTCTCACTCCAATATCTCCATACTATAGACTTGAGATTCGTCTATCTTAAAAGAGAAGCGATCTATGTACCAATCTATCTAAATCAATCACCATCTCTGTAATGATCTATCGATCAAAATATTTAGAATTAATCATCAATGACACATGTCTTGAATTCTCAACTCTTGAGAATATGTGTTATCACTTATTAATTTTTTGAACAATTCATGGACACATATACACATGAATGAAAATAGCAATCTAATTTCATTAATAATGAAAATATCAAACATAAAATTATATCTTAGAATAAATATATGTGTCTATCTGATTGGCTTCTAAGACATACATCTAACAAAGTGACCATAAAAAAGTGAATACATGTGAATATTATTCAATTTTTTTGAAAATGAAAGATTCATTTTTATGATTCAGATTTCAAAAGGCCATTCATGATCGAGAGAGATGGACGATGAAGGTTAAGTCACAGGTACATCTTATAATTTTTCTGACCGTCAAACCATAAGATGTGGGGGGCATTGTTTGAGCCACAAAATTACACTGTAAATGAGCAAGGTTTGGTGAATCGATGATTGAACTTGGCATAAAGAAGTGAGTAAAATTGATGTGGAGAAAGAAATACATGGATGTTTTGAAGAAACAAAGTAATAATGGAGACCGTTTAAAAGGCAAAATGATTATGCAGGAGTAGATTAGTGGGATGTAACTGAATTTTGGCTTTATTTAGATGAGTGTAATGGTATGAAAGAGGAGGTTAATGAAATTTTGAGTGGAGAGAATCTTATCTTAGTCTTTATCCTAATCTTTACCTTTATCTTTATCTTTATCATCTTGAATTTCTTAGATCCAGGAGTAGGTGATGATTCTGTAATCATAAAGTCCTTGAAGTTTCAAGGCACTTCTAAATCTAAATTTTTTTTTGAAATTTTCAGCCCTCGACTGGTGGCACGCCACACATTTTTCTCTTTACGCTACCAATCATTGTTCTTCCCAAGCTTTGGCTACGAAAAATAGGAAAACACCCAACTAATGGAGGGGGCAACTAGTGTCGGACCGACCTTTTTCGCTTGGGAAGAAGTTGAGCTAAAACCTAGGGGTTAGGAGACGAAGCTGGGGGCAGTAGGCAAGCCTCCGATGCACGAGCTTGAGTCAGAGAAGCCAGCACCATCTCGATCGAGACAAAAGGACCATCCTTGGTAGGCTGCTTCACCTTGGAAGCCATGCCCTAGCACTGCCTCTTCTGGTTGGTCGCACCAGAAGTCGAGGCCGAGGCCTTCTTCTTTTTCATATTCAACTTCTTTAACTTCTCAAGTTCTTCGGTTCTCATTTCTGCACTGAACCAAAGTCAGTTAAAAAAAGAAGGATAAGAGAAGAGAGGAGAAAGAAAGACAAGAAAAAAATAGGTTCGTCAAACTGATGTTCATCTCTAGGGTCAGCTGGGCTGAGACCAATATTGTAAAGAGTCTGCTCTAATAGCAGCTACGACAATGGCAGAATCTTACATCCACGCAAAGTATTAAAACACTGAGTATCCATATCCCCCAGTGCAAGAGCCCAGAGGGTAGACTCCCTAGGCCGGCCCCGATGAGCAAGTCCTCAATCCTTGATGAAGGGAGAAGAAACATAAAGGAAGTACTCTTTTCAGGCATGAACGAAAGGAGCAACTCGGATCAAGGGAGAAAGTTTCTTTTGGGGGGAGACATACTACCAATCATTAGCATAAAGATGCCTCTTGAAGATAAAGAAGGATCGAAAAAGAGATATAGAAGGTTGAATATTAGCCAGAAAATAAGTAACCAAGAAGTCGAAGATGAAATGCCAAGAGTTCGGGACTATCAAACTCAGGGCCATGTCAAAAAAGTTGAAGAGCTAAATAATGAAGGGGTGAAGAAGAAGTCTAAGTCCAACCCTAAATGATTTCTCATACAAAGCGAGCCAACCAGGGGGAGGTTGCAAAGTCGACTATTTGGTCCTGAGAGTTCCAACTCATACTTAGAGGAAATCCCAAACCAGGGTCAAAGTAAACTAAGGTCATCCAAATCTAGTATCGAGTGATACTATCCGGGGATGAAAGACTTCTTAGCCCTGCACCCAACATCTAGTTCCTTGGTTGGGATTATCTTTTGAAGGAGAAGAATTGGAGGACCAGCCTCTCGCTGTGTTTCTTAATCCACCCATCCTAAAAGATGAGAAACTAATCCAGAAAGGGAAGCAAGGGAATGAATGGAAATGAAAAGAACAACAAGCGGATGGATGCACAAAACAGAAGCAAGAACCAAGGGAAAGAAGGCTATGGATGAGCTCGGGAAACCAACCTGATCAACTAGAAATTGCTCAATTGAAGGGATAGCTAGAGGTTGCTAGTAGGACCTTGGACTTTTCTAGAGGAGCACCGCTGTCATGGGAAGAAGAGAACAATGAAGATGAAAGTAATGAAAGGAAGGAATGGAGGGTGAAAATAGTGCCTTATTTATAAAAACTTTGAGCAGCCTTGATCCTACACTGATTTGTTTGAGGCCGCTGGATAGCCACCACGTGGTGTTGCTGAAGGGGCCAAAATCATATCTCTGAGGGGCATATTTATGTACATGTCTCAAACATCATGCAAGGCACTTGAATCTAACACCCCCTCAATCATGGCTCTTGATTAGTCATAATGATATGAAGCTTTTGCTTGCCCAAATAATACGGATGTGTCATTCTGATCTAGGGACTAGGCTTGTGACATGTGTCTTCGCTTGACCCTATTCTGGCTCAGATTTAGGACTAGAGGACATATGTTGTGGGTAGAAAATCTCTAATATCCGAACCGAAGATATTGACGAAACTAAAAACTAGTTGATCCAAGGGTCGACCTCCGACCTATGCATCGACCGCTGACCCACACATCAGCCCCCATGCATCAAGCTACTAACCCCTACTTTGATCGACAAATTTGGAAGGGTTGATTAGGAGATCCTATGTGTTGGTGCAAAAATCCATCGGCGTCGGAGATGCTGGAGCCGAGGGTGCCGCGGTCACCGTCGAGACCTGT
>KE504674.1:106328-117756 GCA_000441515.1 Elaeis oleifera | reverse complement strand
CCCCAACTCCGGTTTAGACTTCTTTTGCAGGTCCCGGCGGCGACCGCGGCACCCTCGACTCCAGCATCTCCGACGCCGGCGGATTTTTGCAGCAACAGTGTGCATAAGATTCTATGGTGGTCTCAGATCTAAGGATCACTTGCATAACTCCCACTTAGAAAATCATCTTTGACATACAAGTAAGGCTTCCAAAGATGTTCTCTTTCATCGAGTCAATTCAGTGGACTCATTTTCAAATGAGCACTCACATTCTTGTATTAGTGTCCGACACAAGTAACTAGTGAGATCTGCCACCCTCTCCATCGAGCATACATAGGATGTGCCAGTCTATCTGAAATATTGATCTCCGACTCAATGCTCCTACGATCAGAATATTTAAGATTAGGATTTTGGTCTCACTAGTATGACCTATTCATGTCTCTTAAAACTATTGTCCTAATCTTTGGGTTTCATCATAATCTTAGACATAATAAGATGCAGCTAATATGATGAATCAATATCTCAAATAATAAATGACATTTCATAAGTTGAAAAATTATAAAAAAATTCCATCGCAACATACTTACGATTGGCTTATAGGACACTCTTCTTTCAATAGCGTTACAAAGTGAATCGCACGAATGGCATTCTTGGACATGTAGTCTTCACCAAACTTCTTCCCATACTTGTAATGATGTGCCCCAGCCTGAGGCACCGAGTTGGAGCAAGTGTAAAGATAGAAGGCTAGCGCCGTCAGAGGGCAGGACACCATCATCCAATCTAACCACTTTATTGCCTCCCCCATATAGCTGAGGTAACTCACCTACTCGATCCATCTGCTGGCCAAATCTTGTTTGCTCCCCCTTCGTTTTACGTCTCAACAATGCTAAATTTGACCGTATGTTTACCGACATCCTCCAGAAAAAAGGTCCTCATCTCCACCAAAAGTTGTAGATAAATCCACCACCCAAAGACAATGGTGATGGCTAGGTACTCAACATAGTGGGAGGTAGAGGAGGCCTAAAGATAGTTCTTGAGGAGGTTGAAGGAGAAGGCGAGGGGAACGATGGACTTGGATTTGATGCAGCCGCGGGGAGAGATAGATGAGGATGCGGTGGATGTAGTGGAGGAGGAAGAGGGCGAAGATGGAAAGGCAATGGGGTGGGAATGGTGGCGGCCACAGGGGAGGAGGGTGAGGGATGGGGTGGGGCTCTCCATGAGGATCCAAGCCAGGGCCATGGTGCTGGTGGAGAAGATTTTCGTTGCAACGGTGATACCATGTCAAACTTGTAACAATCCAATCAAAACTCGAGAATCAGTGGGGCAGTATGGGATATCATCATGAAAATTGATAAAATATACGGCAATCGATGAAATATAAATATTTTAATTAGATTATGATAAATTTGATATGGTATCACCTTTGCAACGACGTTGTTCTCACGCGGGTGGGCACTACCTGATTGAGTGTGGTATCCCAGGAAGCCAAGCAAAAGCTCTAGACCCATTAGGAGCGGTGATAGGTTTTGGGCCTGTGGCAGTGGAAGGTGGCCCCTTGAGCAAGCAGGCTTGGCTAGTCCAATAAAGGTGAACATAGAAACCGTTTGATCGACGATCTTCTGTAGTCGAATGGCAATTTTCGATGGGAGAATTGAAAGGCCGGGTGTTCCAAGCTCCAGGGCCCTGCAGAGGCCACCTCTTGGACTATGATCTTGTTTATCCATTTTGGCGCAACCCATCAGATCAATGGCTATCAGTGATCAATGAGATCCGAAAAACCTGCAAGATCAAAAACGAAATCTTAAGAACCCGAGGCAACCATTAGAAAGAAAAGATGGAAAAAAAGGAGATATTGGTTAGAGTACCAAGTGCACTATAACTCAATTTCTTTTTTTTTGTGGTATATTTTTTTTTTTTGGCACATCACCGGTCATATGCTGATATTGGCGCCAACAAGAAAAAAGTGTCACATTTGTATCCATGCAACTTTCCAATATTTCAAAATAGCCAGAATCAATTAAAAGTACATTTGATCATATTAAAAAATCAAAAACCTAATTAAAAGTTTTAAATATAATATTATTTAAAATATCTATACAATTTGGAGGATTAAAAGCATAATTTAACCCTTTTTATTTTAAAGATTATTTAAAGAGCTTTCTATTATTTGAATAATTTGTTGGATATCTCGAGCCCACGCTCACTTTACGTGCTCGTGACACAGGATGCATCAGTCATGTAATGATCCGAGGGAACGTCCAAGCAGCATGGCAGGCTAGTGAACTCCGAATGTCCTGGGCATTGACATGCTAGATTCCAAGGTGTCTTGCTGCAAGCTTTGCCAAGCCTCCCAATGTCGCGCCAGGATCTGATACCACAAATACAATAATAAAATAAATAAAATAAAAATATAATATAAATATATGGATTGGCTTCAAAGCTATCTCCACGGAACGTGCAAACTTTATTATGAGAGAATAAATAAAATCAATACAAGAAGAACTCACCACTCAATCTTTTTACCAGAGTCTCTCATAAAAAGCTCCAAAACCCTTACAAAAACTCTCTGAAATCTCCATTGAAGTCTTTCTGCACCTCCAGAACGTCACTAGCTCTCCAACGCAATAAACGGTTCATTAATCGGAGCTATATAGGTTTCAGAATTACAAAATATCGTTTCAGTAGGAATAGAGTCTCAATTAAGTCTAGAATCATCCGTGGCCGTCCGATTGTGACTGACTCGCATCATAGCCGTCCGATCACACAAATACCTCTGATCACGTCTGATTATGTTCGAATTCATCCTCAATCGTTCGATCATGATCAGCTGTGATTTGAACCGTCGGATCGTGCAATCCAGCCCTGAACCACGGTGGACCACAATTTTGGTCCACGCGGCTCTCATGGACTGCCAGCGCCCACGGTCCATGGTGGACCGCGTGAGCGCTGGGCCGGCTTGTGCTCGCACTGGGCCCACCTGGGTGCTGGGCCGTGCATGCCTGCGCACATGCGTCTCCGTCGGGCTCAACGGCGCTCCATCGGTCCCCACCGGCCCACCGCCAGCCGCCGCCGTCTGGACATAGTGCCATCCTCTTTTGCACGTATCTCCTCCGTCTGGATTCCGTTTGGACTGTTCTTAGTCTCGTTGGACTCCGTTTTCGTCCTGAACCTTGCTGTGCACTCAATGTGAACCGAATCTTGAAGCATTTTTTTAACACCCTAGTCTGATATGGGCTTCCCACCACTGGAGATCCCCGGCATTGAGTCATACTAGATTCCAAGGTGTTTTGCTGCAAGATTTGCCAAATCCCTCACTCTGGTTTGGCCTTGGCAGGTCAGACCGCATGACATCTGAAACTTTGCTGATGCTTTGCAAATCTAGCAAAAAAGATAATCCCATGGGGGCATACGCAAGATCAGGCCTTATCTTGTCTGTCAATTCACAAACAAAACTCTTCAAATGTTCTGGTGGCGTGGTGCCGAAACACAATGAACTTAGTCTTGGCTACTTATGTGCTCCCCAAATAAAGCTTTGCTGAGGCTAGATATATTGAATTCCCAACCGATATTTGGTGATAAAATGTAAACATGACCTACAGATTCAGTACAGGATTTATCATGAAGATATAATTAGCTTAGAGAAACATGAATGGCCATTTTTGATAAGAAAATGCAAGCATCACCTGTGGATATGGATGTATACTTATCATCTGGGTTGAAATTATACCATTCAAAAGAATGATTGATCTTCTTTTGCAACCTCAACTATTGGATCACATTTTGTATATTTTTCAAAGCATAATGAACCTCTTCCTTCTACAAACCTTTTTATATTATATGATATGTATTAAGAGTAGCAATTTTTTCCGATCTGATCCAAGTAAAATCTGAGATAAGTATGGGTTTTAGAGGCAAAACCCAAAATGGATTTGGACCGAATACGTATAATAGTATGCTTTGCCCTGAACCCAACCTAATAACTCTTATATATAAATACTCAACGCAAAGCCCTAGCTAATCTGTTGTTTAAGCTTACCTGTTTCCAAGCCTCCCACTTGATAACCCTCGCCATTGTCTTTCCTATTTGGCCAGGATGTAGCAAGTAAAGGAGAGTGTGGTGAGCGGAATAGGTGGAGCGAAGGTAGGTGGTGAGTGCGGAGATGTAGGCAGCGGTGATGTGGCAAGGGTTTGGGGCTCCGACAAGATGACTAGGGTCTGGGGCTTGGAGGATTGCCAACAGGGCGGCGAAGGAGGAGAGAAGGGTAGTGTCCAACAAAAAAAAATCCTATTCAGCCATCGTCTGAGCTTCTCTCTTTAGCCGACAAAATCTTAGCCATCATATAAGTGAGGAGGAGAGGAGGGTGGCTCTAACAAAACCCTAGCCATTGTCTAAGTTTTCCTATTCAGTTGCTCCAAGCCTCCCATCTGATTGAGACTCCCGCAAACAAACAGAAAAAAATTAAGGTAAGACTTTTCCCATATAGATTGTTTTTTTTTTGGCTTTTTGCTTCCTTTTCATTTTCTCTTTTCCGAACATATGTGAGGGAGGAGAGCCAAGAGCACCCTAGGAGATTAGAGGGGCTTCTTAGATCGAAGGATTGAAGGGGAAGATCAAAGGGGTTTCTAAGATTTTGGAGGGGACTAGGGAGGGGAAATTTTATTAGAAGGAAGGAGTTTTGGATATACTTGACTTGATTTGACTTAATTTCTATTTTATTTGACCTGATATGGGTACAAGATAGGTATAGGTTTGAGCTTTTTTCCTAATAAAGCATGTATGGGTATTGATCGACCCGACTCATTGCCATCCCTAATATATTATATTATATTAATTATATATTATGTATTATATAATAAGTATAATATTATATTATATTATATTATATATATTTGCTGTTGCATCTCTTTAATGAGGTTCGATGTATTAAGGCAACTCGGATCAACTACCTAGTTGGAGTAGGCAGGCACTAGTCTTGACTTCGGATACCTGTAAAGAAAATTCTCTCACATCGAAGAACAAGTTGGTGGATTCTCCGATAGGAGATCCTTTGATGTTTAAACTAGATAGTGACAGAGAGGAAGAACAGTAAAGAAAGATAGTGAAAGTGGTGAGAGTGTGCAGAGAATTCTCTCTTCTTCTATATTTATTTTTTATAGAAAAGTTTATTAGACGGTTAGCAGCCTTTCTAACCAAAGTAGTGGGCCATTGGCAGGTATCGGCAATCAATTACGATTGTCAGTAATTGATTACAAGGCCAACTATCTACGTTCAGATGGCAGGCACTGCTATTATAACTAAATGCCAACTCATCATCGTCCATGCACCCGTAGCTTTCTATAGTTTTCGAACTATAACATAGTTCATAAGGACCGTAGCATAGCTAGTAGAGAACTGGAGTAGCGATGAGGTGAGATCGGCCAAGAGCCGATGATTCAAACTTCATCCAATGTCCAACCTTATGTGGTCAGTTATCTATCGATGACATCATTGCTGCATGGAGAACACATTCTAGGTTGTTGATGTCATAATGTTAGATGTCTGCCACATCTTTAAAGGTCAGACATATCATCAGATGGGCCAAATCTGGCCCAACACTTGCCCCTCACTTTTTAGTTCAGAAGCATTTCATACTGGAAAGTAGATCATAGCCTAGATTAGGAGGTTGGGTGCCATGGTGAGCTCCTCTACCTTTATGCAGCTTTGTTGATGCAACTAAAGTAGTTGAATGCTACTTCAGATGTGTATCGATGTGATGTAGGTTCTACCTGGATGGGTAATGTTTTGAGACATCAGTGACTTGCATCGGGTTGTTACCAAAATAGCACTTCTATTGATTTTTGCAATCATCGGGTAGTCCTAGGTCTGGCTACAATTCGGTGCCTATAATGGCACGATCTCCATTGCAGAATCATTGTCTATCATTCTGCATTAATTACTCATCATGGTGTAAAAAGTGGCACACCATCTGATTTCGAAAAAAATAACTGACACGTCCTTTCTATAGTAATGTTAGTTAGGATTTGAGAAGGCACAATAATTTCAAGAAGAGGTAGTTTCCCGCACGCTAGCTCAGCCCAACAAATGATGCCAAGTGGCAATACCTGGGATGTTGGATGGCATGAGTAAGAGGATCATGACCATCAATATTCTCATATTTATTTGGTCATTTGAACCTGGTCTCCATCTTTCTATCATTGCTGTAACTCTTGTTCTTAAGGTTCTTGCTATCGGAGTCTTCTTCTCAGATAGTACTTAAGTATTTTTTGATCAAGTTTTCGATAAGAAGCCTCTTAACTGATCCACCTTTCTTCTCTTCGATCTTTAAACTTAGGTTCTTCGGCCTTCTTCAACCTTCCCACTGTTTTCATGAGTTTCTCTTATCTTTTTTAGATTTCATAGCTCACTGTAGACTTAGGATGGATAGTAGCCCTGAGTCTTCCAGTCTCCATAGGGTAGCCTCTCAAAAGGCCTCTGATGAGGCTCCTCATGGTTAGAGATGGGCATCCCTGGGACCCAACCATGAAGAGTCCCATCTCATTGAATCGGACTTAAAGAAGTTCTGGGTTCAATACTTTATTTTCTCTTCATTTAGGTTAGTGGCCCATGGTAGGGATGATAGGGTTTTGATTCCTCCAAAGGATCGTGTTATCTTCTACAAGAAGCCACTTCTCTCTGATCTTTGATTCCCTTTACATCCCTTCATTTGTAATATTTTAGATTATTACCATATTCTTCTCACTCAGATAGCCTCGAATGAGATTAGGTCATTGATAGTTTTCATTCTGATCTGTGACAACACCAAGATTTCTCTGTGATGTTCGCTTTTTCGATCTCTTTTTCTTTGAAGAAGCACCCCTATGATAAAGAGTGGTGGTACTTCTCCCCTCGACTGAAGTGTAAGATCATAGCAGGTCTTCCTTCTTCATTCCACAGTTGAGAGAATAAGTACTTTTTTATCTCCTCGAACCAGTGCTGGGTTTTAGGATAATTTGAGGTAGACCTTGGTTAAAACCAAACTCTAAAAAAGGTCCCTCCAAAGCTGACCTAAGAGACTATGAAAAATTGGTCAAGATACATGTCTCCCAATTCAAAAATCTCTTGACTGAATAAGGTCTGTTCGACGTGGGCATCAGCCACGTCGCTCCCTAATATAGGTTACCATTCTTCATATTTTTTAATTGCTTTATCTTCTTTTATTTCTGGTTGCTAACTCTCTTTTATTTTCATTATTGCAGAGATAAAGCTAACATTTGATGATATCGCCGTGGTGCAAGCAAGGAAGAAGAAGAGGTTAGGCCCACCTTCGAAAGCCGAGCCCTCGAAGAGGAAGAAGATTATCGGTTTCGATCCTCCTTGGACTCGATCAAAGTCTCCTGATGAGAGGGTGGAGACATTGGATAAAGAGCCAAGGTCGGAAGCTTTGGAAGTTCCTCCACCCGAAGCAGAGGTCATCATACCAATGAGTATGGCTCTTGGGCCTTCCTCGAAAGTCGACTGACCTTTTTCTGAACCAGCTACCCGTAAGAAGACAATTATGCTAATAAAGATGGTGAAGGAAAGTGCATCGGCAATAATAGACAATCAGTTGGCTAGGAAGCTAATAAGTCTTCTTATACTTTCTATAGATAAGAAATTATAAAATGGTCTTATAGTGGAGAGTGCACTAGATGCTAGTTCAGTTAGCATCATCGTGGTGAGCTCTCTCTCTCTTTTTTTTTCTTTACTATTTTTCTTTTTACCTCCTCTCATAGTTTGTGCTCCTTATTAAGAACTAGGGCTCGGCCTTACATGCAACGAGATCTGAAGAATAGCAGGAGGAAGAAGGAAAGAATACCAAATCACACACACACACACAAGAATATAGGGATTTATGTGGTTTGGAGTCTTTTACTCCTATGTCCACGGCCGCACAAAAAATTTTCACTATATAATCAGGAAGTTTACAAGAGTACAAGAGATGGAGAAGTAACTCTCTCTCATACATCCTCTTTTCTACACAATACAGCTGTCGGCTCTAATATATTTGATATCTAATGATTATCTATTTATACCAAGGATTATAGTTAACAATTAATAGGGGTGTTTCTGAATTTGTCCTCCATTCCAATGAGACAGGAAAGAAGAATCATAGCTATCAATAGTGTGTATCCTCTACCATTTATTCGGTAGGATTCCACCCCTTAGACCCCCCGATAAGGGGCGCTGCCCCTTGACCTCCCGCTCGCTGACCGCACAGTGAGACCCACGACTACTAATCATAGCGCATAAATAAGACTTGGATCAAGGGGATAGATCAGGCTCCACAATTTCAACACTCTTTGTGCAGATGATAAACTCACTGGTCATCATGAGAGAAGCATTAGCCAAATATAATCGAGCTAAGGCTTTTCTTGAAGAGAAGTTGAGAAAGGCTGAGGAGGAGCAGAAGACAATTGAGGAAGAGTTGAAGGTAGCCAAGTAGAAGCTAGAGTCTACCTCTATAGAAGTTGAAAATGCTAAGGTTTGGCTAGCATTCGAGCTTAAGGAGTCCCATGAAGGAATAAGGACTTTGGAGCAGGACATTAAGAAGGAGCATGAGGAGAGGAAGAGGGATTTGGCCAACCACTGGCACTACAAGAAGAAGACCTAGAAGGCCCTTCTTGGAGTCGAGGACAAAATCAGGCATCTAAAGACTTCAAAGCCGAAGTCATCGAAGGTGCCTTCTCCTCGTAACACATCAATTTCAAAGAGTTCCATAATTTGGTGAAGGAGATCTACCTAGAGATGGATATCAGCCATATCATCCCCAAGGCGGGTGAGCCAGAGGACAATGAAAGGGAGGAGGACAATGCTCCTGCCCCCGAAGTGGTGACTCTTCCAAAGGCGATCATTTCTTTCGATGCCATGGCTACTGTCGAAGTAATAATAGCTAGCATCATCACAGACCTTGCTCCTGACCAGGCACAAGAAGAGGTTTGCTCCGTCACTGCCACTGAAGCTGCTATCGAAGCCTCCCCTACACCAGTCGAAGTTCACCTTGCTCCAACTGAAGACCTTGGGACGGACTTGTCTAAAGACCAGCCAAGTCAAAAGATCACTACCGAAGTCTTGTCTGTTCAATAATATTTTGTATCTTGTCTTTTGTTTTGCTTTTATCTTTTGTGAAAACATTGTAGCATAAAGACCTTGTAATGAAATGAAGTATTTTCTTCCAATATCCTTTCTTCTTTTGTCATCTTTTGATTTTTTCATACTTACAGCCTACTTAGAAGGCTTGTATATTTGTAGAAAATAATATATCTTCATGATGAGAAAAAGGTCCTAGAGTCAACCATCAGAGCGACCAAGATACGAGTAATCACTAAGAACACGAGCATGTTCTTCTGGATGTATGAAATGGGCTTCAACTGATGCATCATGAAGGTGAAGAATTTCTTCCCAAATATTGACACGAAATTCTTGACACTGATGGACTTTGATGTTGAACAGTTGTGCCATGAAATCTGGAGTGCTCTTACCGACACATTCATCCAACTCACCAAGACTTCTCTAGACGTGGCCATTGCAACCGATGGATCTTCAGAGAGTCAGAGCTATGTCGAGAGATTGATGACTGAAGCCTCTAAGGATCCAAGGTTACCACCCAGACATCCCAAAGCCCCTAGGAGTTAAGGAAGTTTGTCAGGGAGATCCAAAGGATGTAGGAGATGATGAGATCTCTCGCACAGATTTTGTATCTCTTTTGATTTTCTTCCTCTCTCTTTTTGTAGAAAGAATGCAATAGTTAAAATTTGTAAAGAAATTCCATTAAATGAAATGAATATTTTCTTTCACGAATTCTCTATTTGTCATTTTTGAATCTAGTTTCGAATCTTATTGACTCAAAACGAATTGCCATGCACGACATAGATCATAAGCCGAAGTGACATTAATGAGAGCCAAAGTTAATAATAATAAAATTCAATAACTCATAAGTAGCTTAAAACAAGGACTGAATTGAGTACTTCTTTAATAATAGGATTTACTAACAGTACATCCTTAAGTTTCAAAATTCTAAGTCCGAGGTATAGGAGTACTGTCTAGTTCTTCAATTCGATAGGATCCTGATCAAATCACTTTCATAACTTGATAGGGCCTGTCCCAGTTTAGGGCTAACTTGTCTTGCTCGGTAGGTTTAGAAACCTTAGATCGACAAAGGATGAGGTCACTGCATCTAAAAGACTTCAGCTTCATCCTAGTGTTGTAGTAGTGAACCACTCTTTGTTAATAAGAAGCCATTCTGATTCGAGCTCGATCCTGAACTCCTTCAAAAAAATTGAGTTCGATATGGAGAAGATCAAAATTTTTTTGCTCGCTGAAGCTTTCCGTACTGTACAACAGTGACCAATCTCCATAGGAATAACAGCTTCAACATCGAAGGCTAGTTTGAAGATCATTTTACTATTAGATATGTGTCCTAGAAGTCAATTATTGGCTGACACATTTTATAATTTCAGGACAAAACTTTATACTTGTAAATTTTTTATTATTAATAAAGATAATTTTATTTCAATCATATTTATATATCCATGATTTATCCTAAAATTAATAAAATAATTTTATATATTCTCAAGGTGTTGAGAATTTGAGACATGTATTAGTCAGTGGTTAGTTTCTAAATACTTCTGATCGAAAGATCGTCATAGGGACAATGATCAATCTATTTGAGATCGGTGCATGGATCATCTCCTTTTTAGATAGATGAATCTCGAGTTTGTGGTGTAGAGATACTGGGATGAGAGTGCAGATGGTAGTTAGGAAATAACTTACACTGAGCGTGATCAACACGAGAAATCACTTGGATGTCTACTCACTCATCAGTGGTGATCTCAATGCTGCAGTGGTGTGAGTGGTCTTTTGACCTACGGTGTCATCGGCTATTCGCAGCGAGGCTACTGGGTTTGACTGCATATTTTTTGATCCTTAGCCATTCGAGCCCTTGCTGTGTATGTTAGCTTTCAGGTTCGCTGTTTGGAGTAGGATGCACCTAGATGGAATGTATCGATTTTGATAGAAAAGAAGAAGTCCTATATGATTTGTGAGACTAAGTTTAAAAATTTTGATCAAAATAAGTGTGAATATTAGAAATTTTTTTACAGAATTCACAAATAAACTCGAGTCGAGCCAATCTTATATATGACTGACGATGGGATCTGACGAGTTCTCCATGACCTCCGTCAAGTCGGAACTCATGATAGAAGAACTGAATCATACAATAACTGTACTTAAGAGTTTACACTTTCATTCTACTGGATTGTCACTATATATTGCTAGATGTCACTGGTGGATTATGGGACTCATCGAATGTCATTTTGATGATCGATGACCCTCAAAGAGTAGAGTTAGAATTACTCTAATCCATCGGAAAAATTTCGATGATATTAGGATGAAGATCACAATATATCTCACTACCAGATAGAATGAAACCTA
>KE504674.1:88853-101085 GCA_000441515.1 Elaeis oleifera | reverse complement strand
AAGGTCTAAAAATTATAAATTTAAGATCTAAATTTAATTGCATAAATATGGGCTTAGATATGGGTTGAACCAATTAGGTCTAGAGATTAAACTACAATAGAGTCCATGATTAGATCAGGTTAGAATTTTTTTTCAATTTTGAGTAGTTGATCGAACCCAATCAGATATTGATGGATTTGGGTCAATAGCGGCTCAAAATTGAGATTAGTTGTAGTTGGTCAATCGATTCATACTTGATGTGAATTGATTATCTCAAGACTGAATTTGGCTCTTTGGTTTGAGCTTGAATAACTAAGTCAATGGATTCGATTCTAATAGACCATTTGATGTCTAAGATAAGTTTGACATTCTTGATCGATAATTTTAATTGGGAGCTACTCACATAGATTGTATTTATGATAAGTTAATGGCATATTTCTCTCACCGATCTCACTTACCTGATCATTTGGTAGATATGGATTTAGTCTGATTGATTAGTGATTCGTGTTCACCCATGCCAGCTAAGTGGGTCAGATATGAGATGGACTGACCTAAATCAATTTAGTCATTATATTTAATGTATGTGATTAAGTAGATGACATTTAAATTAAATTTTCTCAATTGAATATTAAGTCTAGCGGTCTTCCACCATTATAGAGATATGGGTGCCTTTTCTGACATTGATCGTTCTCAGCTGGTTACAGTGGTTCGATTGCATCAGAGAGGCACAACCACTCTATTGACATTTGATGCCCCGGGGTGGAGATGGGATTGAGCCCAATAACTGTTAGGTGAGGGACCCAATGATGGCTCTGTGCTTGCTGATGAATGATGGGTCTGACTTAACTAAGAAATATACCAGTAACTGTTAGGTGAGGCTGCAAGACTTAGAGACCAAATCTACTGCATCTTGCTTGATGAAGCAATGGACAAGGTATTATCCACTCATTGGTTCATATGTCACCAATAACTGTTAGGTGAGATGCACACGGATCAGTGAGAGCGTAGTACCCACTAGAAACTGATCGCGTATAGATTTTCGTATCTCCATCTGAGAAGTATGGGAGATTTAAAAAATAATGAGAGCCTTATTTATTTTTTAAAGTCCTTAAAACAAACATCTATCAAGTACAAACATCTAACTAGAAATCATTCTCTCTGCAAATAGCCATGTTGATTTCTAACCTACTAGCCCAAATTCTTGACATCGATAGGTTGACCGAGTCCAATCACAATGATTGGCTCTAGAATTTGATATTAGATTTTAATTTTGAGAAATTGACTCATGTCCTTAATCTGGATGAACCTTCTGAAGGCACATCTGATTTGCTTGTTATTGAAACTAATCTAACGATTTCTTCTTCTTTCAATTGGGTTCTAGATTATGATTCGAGTGCATACTTGTGCACTTCTATGCAGAGTCTAAAGAAAGTTAGAGGGTTGAGAGAAGGTGAAATTACTCTCTGAGTCAGCAATGGGACAAGAGTTGCTGCCGTAGCCATCGGGATCTACTCTTTGCGATTACCGTCAGAGTTTAGTTAATTTTAAAAGATTATTATTATATTTTTGTAGCTAGTAGAAATTTAATTCTATCTCTATACTGGTACAGTATAATTATAATTTCTATTTTAATAAAGGCTTGTGCATAATTTATTTGAAAATAAATGTGTTGCATGTGCCTATTTGATAGACGGTCTTTATCATTTGCATATGGATGCAAGTGTTAATGTTAACGAGCAAATAGTGAATACTGTAGGGTCTAAAAGATCTAAAGATAGGATCAGCTAAAGTATCTGTGGTGCCTTAGACTAGATCATATCGGAGATGACAGACTCAACAAACTGGAGAAAAATGATCTTTTCAGACCATTGACTTTCGAGTCTTATCCTGTTTGTGAGTCATGTCTTCAAGAAAAATGGCTAAGCTGCCCTCTGTAGGATAAAGAAAAGGATCACTGAGATATTAGCCCTGGTGCACACTAATGTGTGTAGTCCATTCGATGTACAGGCCAGGGTGGCTATATTTACTTCATAATCTTTACCGATGATTTTTCATGATATGGATTTATGTATTTGATGCATCGTAAATCTGAAGCTTTTGAAAAGTTTAAAGAGTTCAGACATGAAGTAGAAAATAGATCGAAAAATTCATAAAGGTTCTTCGATCAGATCGAGGAGGAGAATATCTTAGTAAACAATTTCAAACCTATCTCAAGAATAATGGTATAGTCTCATAGTGGACACTTTCAGAGACGCCTCAGTTCAACGAGGTATCCAAAAAGAAGAATCGGATCCTATTAGATATGGTTCGATCCATGATGAGCTTCACAAATCTTTTTGACTTTCTGTGGGGACATGCGTTACTTTTAGCAATTCATCTATTGAATAAGATTCTCTCTAAATCTGTTCTTACCACACCATGTGAGTTATGACATGGTAAGAGGCCAACTCTTGATTATCTCAAGATTTAGAGATGTTCGACCTATGCAAGTGACAGCAGACGGATAAGTTAGAGGCTAGGTCTTTTAGGGCTCGCTTCATTAGGATATCTTAAGAAAACCATGGGATACTACTTCTATCTTCCTGAGGATCATAATGTGATTGTGAGCCGTCATGTCGTCTTCTTAGAAAAAGAGTTTATCCAAGATGGAGGCAGTGGGAGAAAGATTGAGTTTGAAAAGAAAGTCTCTGAAGAGCATCGAGTCCAAGAATCTGAACCCAATAATAAGCCAATGATATGATACCACCTCCACCTCATAGATCAAGTAGGGTCTCCAATCCTCCTGAAAGATACTTAGGTATTCTTATAGAGGATTTAGAAGAAGCATTCCTTATGGGAGTAAGGACATTAAGAATGATCTCAAGACCTACGATGAGGCGATGTCAGATGTAGACTCTAAGAAATGGATGAAAGTGTTAAAGTCAGAAATTAGCTCCATGCATTCCAACCAAGTTTGGACCTTAGTAGATCCACCTAAAGATATTATACCTATTGGATGTAAATAGATCTATAAGAGAAAAATTGGATCGGATGGTTAGGTAGAGACCTATAAGACATAGTTGGTAGCAAAAGATTATAGTCAATGCGAAGGTATTGACTATCAAAAAAATTTTTCGCCTATGGCCATGTTGAAATCCATCCAGACTTTGCTTGTAGTTGTAGCTTTTTATGATTATGAAATCTCACAGATGGATGTGAAACTACCTTCCTGAATGGATATCTTGAGGAAGATATCTATATAGAGCAGCCTATGCATTTCACGTCCAGTGATAGTGATCATAAGGTCTGCAAGCTGTAAAGGTCCATATATGGACTCAAACAAACATCTTGAAGTTGGAATACTCGCTTTAATGATGTGATCAAAATATTTGATTTTATCAAAAATTTGGAGGAGTCGTGTGTGTACAAAAAGATCAGTGGAAGTACTGTCACATTCCTCATATTGTACATAGATGACATCCTCCTGATTGAAAATGATATTTCCATACTAACATCGATCAAAATATGATTGTCAAAAGAGTTTTTCATGAAAGACTTAAGAGAAGCTTCCCATATTCTTCGTATAAAGGTCTATAGGGATAGATCTAAGAGAATGATAGGACTCTCGCAGCGTATGTACATTGAGGAGGTGCTAAAGAGCTTCAGCATGAAAACTCCAAGAAGAATCTCTTACCCCTTAGGTATGGCATTTATCTCTCCAAGAAGATGTATCTTGATACATCTGAGGAGATCCAATGCATAAACAAGATCCCTTATACCTCGATAATAGGGAGCCTCATATATGTCATATTATGTACACGGCCTGATATAGTCCTTACTGTGAGTGTCATGAGCAGATATTAGACGAATCTAGGTGAAGAATACTAGATTACTGTGAAGAACATCCTTAAGTACTTAAGAAGGACTAAGACTTTGTTCTTGATCTTTGACAGAGCATTAGAGCTGAAAGTGGCAGGATACATCGATCCGAACTTCATGTCTGATGTTAATGATAGAAAGTCTATATCAGGATATATTTTCTATACAATGGAGGATCGATTAACTGGAAGAGTTTCAAAAATTGATCATTGTAGATTCGACCATGGAAGCTGAATACATCACCACCTCTGAAGCTGCTAAGGAAGTATTTTGATTCAAAAAATTTGTTATGGAGCTAGATGTGATGCTATCGGATGCCATTGCACTGCACTGCGACAACAACGATGCCATAGCCCTCGCTAAGGAGCTCAAATCTCACCAGAAGTCAAAGCATATAGAGGGATGATTCTACATCATATGTGAATACCTCGAGAAGAAATTCATCGAGGTGCAGAAAGTGACTCCATGTAGAATGTGGTGGACTCGCTGACAAGCCTTTCAGCCAGCAGAAGATCGAAGCTCACATTGAGAAGATGCATCTTAGGTACATGACCAATTGGCTTTAGGTCAAGTGGGAGTCTGTTAGATATGTGTCCTAGAACTAATTGTTGGCTAACATATTTTATAATTTCAGGATAAAAATTTATACTTATAAATCTTTATTATCAATAAAGGATAATTTTATTCCAATCATATTTATGTATCCATGATTTATCTTAAAATTAACAAAGATAATTTTGTATATTCTCAAGATATTAAGAATTTGAGACATGCATTAATCAGTGGTTAGTTTCTAAATGCTTCCGATCGAAGGATTATCATAAGGACAGTGATCAATTCATTTGAGATCGATGCACGGATCATCTCTTTTCAGATAGATGAGTTTGGATCTACGGTATAGAGACATTGGGATGAGAGTGCAGATGGTTATTAGAGAACAACTTATATTGAGCGTGACCAACACGAAAAATTATTTGGATGTTTACTCACCTGTTAGTAATTATCTCGATGCTGCAGTAGTGTGAGTAGTCCTTTGACCTGCGGTGTCATCGGCTATTCGCAGTGAGGCTACTGGATTTGATTGCACGTTTTCTTGGTCCCTAACCATTCAGACTCTTACTATGTATGTTGGCTTTCAAGTTTGCTATTTGGAGTAGGATGCATCTAGATGGAATCTATCGACCTTGATAGAAAGAAAAGTTCTATGCGATTTGCGAGACTGAGTTTAGAAAGTCTTTAGCCAAAGCAAGTATGAATACTAGAAAAAATTTCATGAGATTCATAAATGAACTCGAGTCGAGTCAATTTTGTATATGACTAACGATGGGGTCTGATGAGTTCTCTATGACCTCCGTCAAATCGAGACTCACGATAGAAGAACTGAATCATACGATAACTGCACCTAGGGGTTCACATTTTCATTCTACTAGATTGCCACTACATACTACTAGGTGTCATTGATGGATTGTGGGACTCATCAGATTCATCTTGATGATTGATGATCCTCGAAGGGTAGAGTTGAAATTATTCCAACCCATCAAAAAAATTTCGATGATATTATGATGAAGATCATAATATATCTCACTACCAGATAGAATGAAACTTATTGAGTCACACATTAAGGGATTTAATCTTGAATTTATTAATTAGACTTGTGAAGTTCTAATTGGATTATGATTTATTGAAATTCTATTGGATTTAAGAGAACCATGCTAGCACATGGTTAAACCTAATTCTTCTCTGAACTTCGATTGGATCAAGTTCATAACCTTGAACCTAGTCTAAATCCATTTGAGTTTAGCTGGACATCTAATTGAGCCCAAGAGGATTGAATTAAGTCAATGAGTTGGCTAAATTATCTCCTCATTTATTTTCTAATATTGTGTTTAGAATTATAGGAAAGAAGAGATGGCTCCATGCCTTTCTTTTGAAAAGTCCAAGGGGCGCTAACCTTGGATTGATGTGAGGAAGAAAGAGAGGTCCACCACCTCTCTTGCATTGGTGTGGAAGGAGAAAGAAAGAGGGACCATGCCCCTTCTCTCTTGCATGAAAACCTTAAGGGGGTGCCAAGTGTTGGCACCCCAACTACTTGCCCTCCTTTATGAGGGGCGCCCACTCAGTCTGCTTTATCTGACTAGGGCGTTCTATCTGCTTGTCAAAAGAGAATATGGTCTTTCTAATTAGGTCTAATTTTTTTGAGAAAGAAATCAGATTAAAAATAAAAAATTTATAAGATAAAATCTAATATTTTTAGCCTGATTGGATAACGATTTGGAATCAAGAAAAGCCTATTTAAGGAGATCATCTCCTAAGGTTTCAAGGAGATTGAATTCTAAGAATTCTAAACTCTTCCTCCTACATCTCCATGCCTCTCCCTCTCTCCCTCTTCTCTTTCCCATGCCCAAGGATTGGGCGTCTATCTTTCACATGCTTGAGTTGAGAAAGTTTTCTTTCACAGCAAGGAATAAGGAGAAAAAGGCTACAGTTCAAGGGTCAAAGTTGCAGTCAAGATCAATAGTTGATCAAGGTTCAAAGTGGCCAAGATCTTACTTAGAGAAAAAGGATCTATCATGAGAAGAAAGATTCAAAATTGATCTCGATGGATATCTGTAGGGATCGAAATATGTGTGGCTCAAGGATCTTTAGATCTAAGATCATCGATAGTGGTGAATTTCAATCCATGCAAAGGTATAAAGATTCAATCTTATCTTTATTTATTTTTAGATTATATACATGTCTTTATTCCTGAGCTCAGATAGGATTTAGATATGATCTAATGCATGTGGGTTAAAGGATTTAATCCAGTTCCTTTCCACTGCTACTCGAAAGATTTTTGAAATCTATGCATGCATCCTATCCAGTTTTCTAACATTTACCAGTTGATGTTCAAGATGTGGTTTGGTATGCTCGTAACATGCTGTAAAGCTCATCTACCCACAGTCTTTTAGCTTGGTCTTGTTAGATGTATGATCTGAAAAGTCAATTATTGACTGACACAATGTAATAATTTCATGACATAAATTTGTAATTGATTTATTCAAATTAATAAAATGGATAGATTTTTATCCATTCTTATTATTGTGTCCTTGAATCATTCAGAAAATTAATGCTTAAGATACATTTCTCAAAAGTTGAGAATTTGAGTCATATATAATTAATTTTAAATTACTCTCAATCGTAAACCATCATAGGGATGGTGATTGATTTGGTTAGATCGGTGCACGATTCATTTTTAGATGAGTCTTGAGTTTACAGTATCGAGACATTGGAGTAATAGTACAGATGGTTGTTAGAGAATAACGGTACCGAACGTGACCATACAAGAAGTCACGTGGATGTCTATTCACTCGTCAGCGACTATCTTGATGTTGTAGTTGTATGAGTAGTTCTTTGATCTAAGGTACCTCGGCTACTCATAATAGGATTGTTGTAGTTTGACTGTAATAAATATGGTCTCTTAGCCATTTTGGTTCTTATAATATATGTTGGCTGCAATAGATCTATTGTAGGAGTAGGGAGAGTACCAAGATAGGATCTATCGACCTCTGTAGAAGAGGAGTAGTCCTATGTAATTTAAGAGGCTGAGTTCACAAGTCTGTGACTACAGCAAGGTGATGGATGAAAAGATATTTCTATTAGAATCATATTTTAAACTCGAGCTAATTAGATTAGGCATATGATGGATGCTAGGGTTTGATAAGTTGTCCATGACCTTCATCCTATCGGGACTCATGTAAAGAACCAAATCATATGGTAACTGCACCTAAAATTTATATATTCTATTCTATTGGATTGCCACTACATACTACTAGGTATCACTGATGGATTATGAAAACTCAGTTAGATCATTTTGGAATGGTGATTCAAGTTCAAAGTGAGTTGGAATTGTTCCAGCTCATCAGAAAAGAGTTTTCGATGTTACTTTGATGGAGATCATTGTAAGTCTCACTATCATACAGAATAGAATATATAAGATCACACACAAAAGAGATTGACCAAGTCAATTGATTGAATCCAGATCCAATTATCAATTGGATTGATAATTAAGATCGATTGGTAAAGTTACAAGTAGAAGTTTTGCTAAGTGTTAGCAAATTTGACCTGATTGTAAGTATTGCAACTGAATTTGATAAAATCAAGTTTGGGTTTAGAACCTAATTAAATTAAATCAAATTTAATTTAATTAGTCTTGGTCTAATTTGAGTTGAATGGGTTTTTCCAATTGAAGTAGGACTTGGATTAGAAATCTAGTTTGACTAAATTTCGAATTCAAGTCGAATTGGACTTGATTTGGCTTTGATTTGGATTTGAATTGAATCCAAATTAAATTAGAACCTCATCTAATTAGATTAGGATAAGAGAGTCTCAATTTGACTATGATTCTCCCTCTTTTTTGGCACACAAAGAGAGAGGGGCGGCGCCCTTCTCCCTACATGCGCAATAAGAGAAGGGCGCTAATAGTTGGTGCCCCATTCTCCTAAGACTCTCTCTCCTTCTTTCTTTTGGAATTAACTCAATTCTAACTAATTTGAAATCAGATTAGGACTCCTAAAAGGAGTTTAAATTTAGATTTTAGCATGGGAATTCAAATAGGAGTAGGACTCCTTTGGTTTGGGCGTGGACTTCATGTGGTCGCCCCCTTTGCCTATAAATAGGGACGCCCCACCTCTAGGATGCTCGAAGCACTCTTCCTTCAGATCCCACACCAAATAGAGAGAGAAATTAGAGAGAAAAGGAGAGGAAAAGGAAGAAGAGAAGAAGAAGGGAAAGGGTTATCTTCTAGCTTCTTCTTCGAGATCCTACGTGAAGGTCTTCGTACTATCTTCTTCTACGACGAGATCCAATCAAATAAAATAAATCTAAAAGAGGCTAGCACCTCGGTGACCAAAAAAGCTTCGAATTTGCATCAGTCCTATATGGATACCTATAGAGGCCAGACGTATGCATGGCTTCAAACAGAACCAGCAATCAATCCAGATTCAGCTTGCAAGTGGATAGTGATCTCAGGTAAGTTTTAATCTTTCTTAATTTTTGATTTTTAGATTTATAAATCTAAATTAATCATGCATGTTAGATTCCTTTTAGGTGATACTAGATGAGATTTAGGACATGCAATAGGTTAAAATTTAATCTATGCTTTCCGCGGTATTTTCATGAGATGAAAAAAAATCTGCAGATTGAAATCATCCAACTCCAATAATGGTATCAGAGCCAGATTTTTGATATGTATGATTAAGTTTAGATCTGATTTAATTGGATTAATCTGCATCTGAAAAGGATTTTTAAGGATTAATTTTTTGATTTTGAATCACATTTAGAACTTAACCTAATAAGATCTACATCGATATGATATAAGGTTGTCCTAACATAAGGTTTACCCCTTATGTTGGAAAGATTGTCCTATATCGATGTTGATCCCTAATTGAAAAATATTTTCATATTTAGATCTAATCTTTGATGAATATATGTGATATATTTGATCAAATTTAGATCTGATTTTATATTTATGTATGAGATACATAGATTGTTAGTTTAGATTTGAAAGTAGTTTTGACATCTAAATTACCTCATATTCATAACGCACTTAATTAAAGATATAAAATTATGAATTAAAGATCTAAAATTAAGTATTAAGGATTTAAAATTAAGATTAAAATCTAAAATTGAGAATTTAAGATCTTAATCTTATGCATAAAACATGAGGTTTGGCTTGGGTGGTTCAATTAGGTCTAATAATTCGATTACTTTTAAATAATCAATTAGTATAAGGTAGAGCTCAATTGAGATGATCAGTTTATCTAACATAATCAAGAGTTGATTAGGATTTGATCAAGAGTATTCAAGATCAATCCAATAGTTGTAGATTGGTCACATTGATTAATAGTCACATGTTGGATCGATTAACTCAAAGACCTGATTTGGTTCAGTGGCTCGAGCTTGAGTTATGCAAGCTAACCTATTCGAAATTAATTAACCTATTAATGTTTAAGAAAAGTATTTTGCTTCGATCTAAAGAGAAGTGGTTATTTAATTAGTTTCGTTCGCTGACTTGATCAATTTATTGGTATTTAAGAAAAGAACGGGGGACCCCATCGATCTTGCACTTACTTGACCAATTTGGTCGATTAATCTTGATATGGTTGCTTGGTGATTCGAGCTAGTCCACGTCCTTAGGATTAGTTATAACAGTTATGACTAATTAAGATGGGACTAAATTCAAACCTTCCTACCAATATTAAGTCTAGATCTTTCACCGTTGTAGATGTGCAAGGGTCCTACTGGTCTTGATTGTTCTCGGTTGGTCATAGTGGCTCAGTTGCATCGGCAAGACTCAACCACTCTATTAGTAAAGAGTTGCTCCAAGGTGAGGATGGGGTTGGGCCGAATAACTATTAGGTGGGGGATCCAATGATGGCTTCATACTTGCTTGTGAACGGTGGGTCTGATTGAACTAAGAAGTGTGGTAGTCAATAATTATTAGGTGAGCCACATAACTTAGAGATCGAGTCATTACAACATGCTTGAGAAGCATTGGACACAAGAGTTATCCACCTATTAGTTTAGTATACCATCAATAACTGTTAGGTGAGGTGCATACAAATCAGTGGGATCGTAGTATCCATTAGAAATCTTGAGTCATGTTAGGGTTTTCGTTTCTCTACTCATAGAGTGTGAGAGATCCAAAAAATAATGGAAGTTCATTTGATTCTTAAAGTTTCTAGATTAAATGAAATCAAATTACAGATGTCTAACTTGAATCTCTACTATCATAGATTAACAATATCAGCTTCAAACCCTTTGGCCTGAATTTTAAAGTCCAATTGTTTGATCGGATTGAACTATAAGGACTAGCTCAGAAATCTCAAGATAGTCTTGATCTCTGAGAAAATAGGATATGTTCTTGATCAGAACCCCCAGCAGTCCAAGTGCTGACCAAAGGGCTGCATTGGATAAATGGACAGATAATGATAATAAAATAAAATACTACATACTGGCTTCGATGTCAAATGAGTCACAAAGCCAATATGAGCACATACCTACTACCAGGGCTATAATCACTCACCTATAGGAATTGTACAGTGCAGCAGAGCTACACAGCGCATTTTAAAGTGTTGAAAAGACTTTTCAATTCTAAGATGCGCAAAGGACAGTCGGTTCATGATTATTATTTAACAATAATCAAGGACCTTGAAGAGCTTGAGAAGCTAGGTATGAGCATGCAAAAGGAATTACAAGTAGATCTGATCCTGCAATCTTTGATCAGTTCATATAGTCAGTTTATCATAAACCGTCATATGAACAAAATTGACTGTACTTTATCCAAATGGATCAATATGTTGGTCACAACTAAGAAAATCTTGAAAAATTCAAGGGGCAATATTCTTACCATAGAGCAGGCATCTTCTTTCAGGAAAAAGTCTACCTAGAAAAAGAAGAAGAAACCTGCAAAGAAATAGAAGAAGGAGAAAAAGCCAAAGATGGACACCCAAAGAAGGTTGAAGTCAAAGAAAATATTTCATAGTAATGCTGATGGCCATTGGAAGCGGAATTGTCCACTATACCTGAAAATCCTCAAGTCTAAGAAGGGTGACACATCTTCGGAAGGTATGTCTAATATGCACATTATTGAATCTAACCTAACGGTTTCTTCTACTTCTTGTAATTGGGTATTAGACTCTGGCTCGAATACTCACGTATGTACTTCTATGCAGGATCTATGTAAGATCTTGTAGAAAATAGAAGGTTGAAGAAAAGAGAAATGGTTTTCAGGAATTTCAATCTTCTTGGATAAAGGGTAAAGGAAGGAAGAAGAGAAGAAGAAAAAGAGAGAGAGAAGAGAAGAAGGAAGAAAGGAGAAACAGAGGAGAGGTGTGGAGGCTTGAGGCTTTGAGAAATACCTAGAGGAGAGAGAAAATATTTTAGGGCTTGATCTGTGGGGCGTTCTTAGAGGAGAGGGGGACGCGGGAATTAATTCCAGAAGGCATGTAGGATGTTATTTACAGAGGGATGAGGCGTGAGGAAGAGATTGTGTGAGAGAAGTCTTGTGGATTTTGAAACGGTGCTAGACTTTGGGGGTGGGGCCGCATGGAGAGAACGCGTGAGATAAAAGTGGCGCTAGGGGTTTTATGGACGCATAGGAGTTCGGGCCACGTGGATTTTGGGATGCTAAGGGGTTTTGAGGTGTTAAGAAAGGAAGACTTGTGAACGAAAGTGAGGTGAGGCTGCATTTAATTAAAGGAGGAAGGGGTGGGACCCGGTTTGTGAACTTTGGAAGAGTTGCGTGAAGAGTCCTGACGCACGAGGGAATTAAGGAAGGAGTGGAGCGTGTGGAATTGTGAGGAATTTTGGGAGGACGTGAGAGAGAGAGAGAGAGAGAGAGAGAGAGAGAGTAGTT
>KE504674.1:53223-66393 GCA_000441515.1 Elaeis oleifera | reverse complement strand
ATCCCAAAAATTGATTTTGATGATCACAAACTATTTGAGGAGACTACTAATGAGTTTCTTATCTTTGAAGAATATTTTAGTATTGTTTCAAGTAGTCCAAAAATATTGAATTTGAAAAGCTCCATCAAGTGTGCCAAAGTTGAAGTTTCTGCAGATTGGAACCATTTTTGAAGCCTTTTGGAAGTATTAATTTGATTCAAATTCATTTAAAAGCATTTGGTAGTGTTTTGATAAGTTTTAGATCTTAAATATATGAAAAACTGGGTTGGAACAAAATAGGACGACCCAATTGGGTCATCTCCTTTTATTGGGTAGCCGGCACATACTGTTTTGGCTTGTGGCCCACAGTGGGATGACCCATGGATCGACCCTTGAGATTCTGAGATCAAAACAGAGAGCCTGATTTTTGTCTAGCCAAATGAGCAACTCATGGGACTACCCATTCACAGTGAGATGACCCATGGGTCGACCCATGCTGGGCAAACACTCGTAACTACTAGTTTCAGTCTATTTTTTGAGCATTTAATGCACATTAAACACTCTTCAACGGCTCTTAATCGATACTAAGACACTCTCAAATCCAAATAAAGACTATAAATACTCTTTAAAGGTAAAAATCAAATAAGATTCATGCATTCAAGCTCACATTTGTGGAAGAAAAAGAAAAACCTAGAAAGAGAGGAAAGAAGCATTCAATCAGCTCACCAACCACTCTCCAACTGCATTCAAGTGTGTCAATCATTTGAGGATGTTCAGCAAAAGCTTCTTCTCCTTGAATATTGTATTTTTATTGCTTTTATTGTGCTCATTTAAGGGGCTGTTTATGCTATAATTTTTGTACACTCTTTTCTTGCTGTTGTACATTAGGTTTTGAGTTTTAAAAAATTTTAAAACTCGGATAGGTTGATCCAAATATGAAATCGGAGTGTTTGTGGGTTGGATTGTATCTAAAAAATATTGTATCTAAAAAATAAGTGTTCTTGCTTGGATAGCAAAGATCGGTGTTATCTGATAGATTGTATCTTGAAATTCTTTAGTGGATTGAATTCCCAAGTAGAGACTTGAGGAGTGGATGTAGGTACAAAGTTGGCACTGAACCACTATAAATCTCTTGTGTTTGTTGTGCTTGCATATCTTCTTTCATTCATTATGCTCTATACTTATTTACTTGTCATTTAGTTGATCTTATTTCTTAGCTAATCAATTCACCCCACTCAACAAGTATAGCATATTATTTGAGAGCACTAATCACAAAATTTTAAAAGATCCAATTCACCCCCCCCCTAGGCTCCATATCTGGGCAACACCTAGTTTCATATATTTTCTACTATGTCTTCTATTTCTAATCGACCTACTATTCGCACTACTGATGGTCAATCACGACTGCCACTAGTTTAGGATCCATTGCCACCAATAACCTTTCTCTTTCTGATATCTACCATGTTCCCAAGCTTGCCTTAAACTTACATTCTTTTGGATAACTTTGTGAACGTGGGTTTGATTTGCATTTTTCTTTTCATGGTTGTACCATACAAGATCCATAGATGGAAAAGGTCATTAGGACAGGTTATAGAATTGGATGGATGTTTGAACTCTCATCACTTCATATGCCAAACCATTCCTTCTCTACAACATCTACTAGCTCACTATACCTTTAGAATTATGGCACTCTCATCTAGGTCATGCATCTTTATCTTGGTTACAATATTCGGTTTTAATGGTCAATTAGGGTCTGTTATTTCTAAAAATTTGATTGTGTTGGGTGTCAAGTTGGAAAACAGCATGCATTGCCTTTAATACAAGTGAATCCATTGCATTAGCACCTTTTGACTTGGTTCACTCTGACATATGAAGACCAACCCCTATTCCTACTATGGATGTCTCTCATTACTTTGTAATTTTTATTGATGACTTTTCTCGTTATACTTGGGTTTATTTAATAAAACATAGATCTAAGCTTGATGGTATTTATCGAGAATTTGCAAATATGATTCACACCCAATTTTCTCAAACCATCAAAATTTTTCAATCTGATAATGCACAAGAATATAAGTGGAGTCTATGCTTGTCTTTCTTAAAAGTGAAGTAACTCGCTCGAATTTTTTATGTGCTAGCACCTCCCAACAAAATGGTCACACCGAGTGTAAACTTAGATGTATTCTTGATACCACTAGAGTTTTACTCATTTCTGCTTTAGTTTCAGAATAGTTTTGGGAGGAGACTATTTTTACTGTACTCTATACTATAAATTGTGTTCCCTCATTGGTCATTCATAATCAGTCCCTGTATGAGCATCTGTACAATTCTAGCTCAACTACTCTCATCTAAAAATTTTTGGTTGTGCTTGTTTTGTTTTGCTCTAGTCTAATGAACATACTAAACTTGAGCGTTGCTCTCATCTTTGTTATTTTCTTGGATATGGGATTGAACAAAAAGGATATGGGTACTAGATCCCATATCTAAACATCTTAGGATTTTGTGTCATGTGACTTTTTGGGAGCATAAATCATTTACATCTCCTTTCAAGTTTCACATAAATACTTTCCATCTACCCTTTTTACTGACTCTACTATTGACCTTTTTTTGAGTATTCTGTAACTGATGAAGAAGTATGTCCTCCTTCCATTATCTCGATTGATCCTATTGTATCTGAATAGTCGGTGGATCATGTTCACACTCCTAAGTCACAAGCCATGCCTCGTTGTTTCATCTGAGTAAGATCTCTCCCTCATATTTTAATGATTACCATTGTTATTTTGCATTAGCTACTTTACATGAGCCTCGATCATATAGTGAGGCCTTTTTTGATCCTCCTTAGCAGAAAGCTATGACTGAGGAGCTTAATGCTCTCATTAAAACTCATACGAGGGACCTAGTTGAGTTGCCTCCTGACAATTTATGGTGGGATGCGAATGGGTATACAATATCAAAACTCGATCAGATGGTATAATTAAGTATTATAAGGCACATCTAGTGGCAAAAGGATTTATCCAAAAATATAAAATTGATTATGAAGAGACCTTTGTTCCTGTCACTAGACTAACATCAGTTTGTTCTTTATTAGCTGTCGCTTCTATTAGAAAATTATCTCTTTTTTAGATGGATGTAAAAAATACTTTTCTCAATGGTGATTTAGAAGAAAAGATTTATATGCAACCTCCTCTTAGGTATCCTCATCCTTCTAACACTATTTGTTGACTACATCAAGCATTATATGGCCTTAAACAAGCCCTTTGTGCTTGGTTTGCAAAGTTTAGCTCCATTATTGCTCAATTTGGCTTTACTTCTAATGCTCATGATTTGGCACTTTTTACTTGCAAGACATCTCATAGACTCATTTTACTTCTACTTTATATGGATGATATGATCATTATTAGAGATGATTCTGGAGGTGTTTATGATTGGAGGTATTTTTTAGTCAACAGTTTGAGATGAAAGATTTAAGTTCTCTTAATTACTTTCTGGGCCTTGAAGTCTCAACATCGGATGATGGACTTTATCTCTCACAAATCAAGTATGCTTCTGATCTTCTTGCTCGAGCAGGGTTGACCAATAATAAATAGTTGACACTCCTATTGAGACTAATGTCAAACTCCTTGCTACGGATGGGGAGCTGCTAGCTGATCCTACTCTGTACAGTTGGTTGGTAGTTTGATTTATCTTACTATTACTAGATTAGATATTGGTTATGTAGTACATCTGGTAAGTCAGTTTTTATTTACACCCCACTCCACACATTATATAGCAATGATCTATATCCTACGGTACATAAAAAAATAATATTTCATAGCGTACATTTCTTATCTCAGTTGGCCCTTGAACTATATGCTTTTCTGATGCTGATTAGGTAAGTGATCCAACTGATGGTCGATCAATAACTAGATACTGTTTTTTGCTTGGAGATTTACTTATTTCTTGAAGAAGCAAGAAACAAATAATAGTTGTCCGATCAAGAACTGAAGCTAAATATCGCACACTTGCAGATACCACTACTAAACTGATATGGTTGCATTGGTTATCAGAAGACACGAGTGTTTCATGTACTACTCCTACTTCATTATACTATGACAATCGAAGCGCAATCCAAATAGCTCATAATGATATTTCTATGAATGAACTAAGCATATTGAGATTGACCATCACTTTGTACGCCATCATTTATTTCATGAAACTTTACATCTTTACTCTATTTCTTCTACAGATCAACTTACTGATATTTTATTAAAACTCATCCTCCAAGCTGTTTTTGTCTCTTATTATCCAAACTTAAGCTTACTTCTAGTCACCCATCTTGAGTTTGAGGGAGAATGTAAATATTATCATGAGTTGTTAAGATCATGACTATTATGGTCACATGACCATAGAGATTTCAGGATCAGAATATCATACCTATTATGAATATTATCATGAGTTGTTAAGATCATGACTATTATGGTCACATGACTATAAGAATTCCATGATCAAAATATCATGCCTATTATGGTCATGAAATATCATGACTATTATAGTTGCATCACTATAGGGATTTCAGATCCAGTTTATCATATTTACTTGATTGTGATTATTAGATATTAACAATATAATAAGTTTGGATTTGTTCGATGGTCATACCCCTATATCCAGCAAATAGAGGTTTTGGATTTGAATCTTGTAACGGAACCTAGGACGTTGTAGTGCCAAAGACCCACCCCATCAATCTGGTACACAAAAAGTAAATAGCTGAACTTCTCAAACAAAAGTGGTTGCCGTATCAGACCTTATGGATATCAGAAGGCAACTCGATAACATGTCACTAAATGCTTGGATCAGGTGAAGTACCCTTTTAGTGTGTGCACACTTACATGTGTGTGTGTGTTTAAGTATGTTTAATAGGAGAATCTGCTAACCAATTATGAACATTGTGAATCATCAAGCTTTCTTGTCACTTAAACAAATACTAGCAGTTACATTGCACCAGCAATGCACCATGGTAACGGGTGCATGTCTAAACTCATTAAAAGAAAGTAGAAGTGAATAACATACCAAACATGCATGCGATGTGATGGAAGTGCAAATACCCGACATCCATTGGCTGCAGAAATTCTTGCTTGTTTCCAATATATTTCAAGCATAGTGGTGATGTCTCTCATATTTTGGGGAGAAATGTCCCTTTTTTTTTTGAGATAAAATGAGGGGAGTAAGAAATTCCCATCGTTGATGTATTAATATAAAACAGTATATACAGGGGATGGAATAGAAGACAATATACAAGGAGTGGAACAATTAAAGCTTTGCATTGACAAAAGTGAGAGAATGGAAAGGTTGTTCTAGAGAGAGATTACGTGAGGCTTTGAGACTTCATACGGCTGTCTTCTCAGCAACAGTGAAGGATTGATAGTGCTTCTTGCTATTGATTGAAAATAATAATCCTAACAAGCTCATGAATATTTAGAACTTGAAGAAGAGGCGATATGTGCTGTTCAAACTTGGTGGTAGAGACTCTCAAGAGTTTAAAAGAGCTTTGTACTTGTGATATTACCTTTTCTCACCATCCAATGTTTTAGAAGAGAAATCACTATTTTACCTACTTCAGAGATAAATCTTGCCTCAAAAGCAAATACTCTTTTATTGCGCTCAATCTATATGCACCAGCAAAAGATAACAACTAAGCAGTCTCAAGCTTGATTTTTCTCTCTATTAACATCTGCAGATCTCCAAGGGCCCTAGAGGTCTCTGTAATTGGAAGGAAGCTGACCCCATTTGCTCCCATATGATATTAGTTCCCATAGATGGATAGAGTAATTGCGTGTCATGAATAAATGGGCCATTGATTCATTATTATTACTACACAATGGGTAGGACTCGGGCCCGTTTACTCCTTTCTTCAGTAGATTTTCAGCAGTTAAAATTTATTGTAATAATACCACCAATGAATGTTTTGACCTTTTTCGATAATGCCAACTTCCAGATTATGAGGCCAATCTATGATATTATTCCACCATGCTTAAGAAGAAAGTACTAGCTTCGAATTGTAAAGTTCTCTGATGTTGTTCATCTCCATTGTCTTTTGTCATTCCTTCAACCAGATTAATGTTGCTGAGGAGAGAGTTTAAAGTTTATAATTCTACAATTGCCATAAAACTCATCGGTGATTTGAAATTAGCAATTATGTCATCCTTTGAAAGAAAGCCTGCTACACTTGGGTCTTGATTAACTATGAGGGTGAATAAGGTAGGGAACTCTTTGCTAAGTATTCTTCTTTTTGTCTAGTTATCAAACTAAAAGATGTCTGCTTCCCATTCCCAATGATTGAGGTGGTGCTTTGGAGGAATATTTTGAAGACTTTTAACATCTCCTTCCAAACTGGGAAGGCAATATGAAGGGAGTATTGCATTGGTTCGAAGGGGAGCTTTCTTGTGTAGTAGATTGAACTTACCAATATATATCCTCCATTGTCTTTCTTGCTCTGAATAGTATTTGCACTACCATTTTGTTAAGAGAGTCTGGTTCATGGTACTAAGGTCAATAATCCTCATAAGGCCACCAAATTTCTTAGGATGGTAGATACTTGACCAATTGGCAAGATATTGGAGCTTGCTGATTGGATCCTAACCGCTTCGATTGTCTCCCTAGATGAAGTCTCTATATTATTTATTGACCCTTTGAATGACAAGATTAGGGACTTTTAGAACTATCATCTAAATATTAGTATAGCTCTCAGCACTAAATTTACCAATGTGATTCGGCCTACCAAGGTTAGAGAGTTTCTCTTCCATCCATTGAGTTTTTTAGCAACTTTCTCAAGAAGGAAGTTCCAGTGGCTTGATGGGAGAGGAGAATGGTGCAGAGGTAAATCCAAATATTTGATAGGGATTTGAACAATTTGGCACCTTAGTATCCCCACCAATCCACACATTTCCTCCTCGGACAGATTGATCCTTGTCAGTTGGGATTTGTTGAAGTTAATCTTTAACCCAATTAGCAACTCAAAGGAGAAGAGGATGAACTTGAGGATGTTGGTGTGCCTTATTGATGCATCACAAAAGATTAGGTGTCATCTGCAAATTGTAGGTATTGATTTTTTTTCTCATTGTTTCAATTGAGCTGATGCCATCAATGAGCTTGGATGACTGTGCGAGATTCATAACCCTAGCCAAAAGGTCTGTAACTAAAATAAAAAGTATTAGAGAGAGGGGATTATCTTGCTTAAGTCCTCTTTTATTACAGAACTAGCTTCCAGATGACCTGTTGAGGAGGATGGCAGAGTTGGTGGCTAGGATAGAGGAGATCCAAGAATGCCATTTAGTGCTGAAGCCGCACTACTCTAATAGGTTTTGCAAAAAGCTCCAGGATACATAATCAAAGGCTTTCTCAAAGTCAACTTTATATAAGAAACCTTTTGCTTTTTTCTTTTGCAGTCAAAGATGATCTCAGTGGCTGAGATAAAGCTCTCATAAATTAACTTACCTACAATGAAGGTAGATTGAGAAGAGGAGACTAGATTTTTCAGTTTCTATTTGAGTTTGTTGGATAGCACTTTTAAGATAAATTTTGTAGATCCTATTTTCTAAACTGATAGGCCTATAATATAGAACCGATGAGTATTAAATCTTCTCTGCGATTAAGGTGATGAAAGTGTAATTCAGTCTGAAGATGCTTGTATTTTGCTCATAGAAGCTAGTGAAACATCGCAAGATATCATGCTTAAGTATCTCCCAAAACTTTTGGTAAAAAGAGGCTAGGAACCCCTTGGTTCTAGGGGATTTATGTTTCACCAACCAAATACCGCTTTCTTAATCTCTTCATTTGGGACTGGTTCATCGAGGGTTTTCAGATCATTGAAGTTGTCTGGATTTCTAATCCACTCCTAATCCTTCTTGTGGCGTAGTTCCAAGCATTTTATAGTAGTAGGATAGAAAAGCTCTCTGTATTTCATCTTGATTTGATAGAGTATTCCCTTCATATTGAACGTCAAAGATGTGGTTCTTTCTTCTTTGGTTGCTCACCGTAATGTAGAAGAAGCATGTGTTGCAGCTGCCTTCACTAATCCAATGATTTTTAGAGTGTTGTTTCCACATTAGCTCCTCTTGAGATAGAATCGATTCAAGTTCTTCCTTCAATTTAATTCGCTCATCGCGTTCTTGTGCAGATAACCCCTTATTCTCTTTAATCTCATCTAGTTGTCCAATGCGAGAATCAATCTTTATTTCTTTCTAGAATGTTTCCTATTGTTGCTCGACTCCATTTTCTTATTTTGGACTATAGGAATCTTAGTTTTGTATCGAGTTTGCCTGGCACACATTCCCACTAGGTCTTTATAAGATCATCAAAACCCATGTAGGAGTACTAAAGATATTCAAAATGGAAAGGCTTGTTTACCTTTGTGGCTTGCTTCAATTCAAGGCTAAGATCTAGCAACAAAGGGACATGCTCTGATGTGATTCAGATTGATAGATTCAAAGTAATCAAATGAAATAAGCTATAAAATTTAGTTAAGATGAAGCATCTGTCTAGTTTAACAAGGCTCAAATTCTTTCGAAAGTTAGACCAGATGAATTTTCTATTAGGATAGTTGATCTCAATCAGTTTCAATGAGTTGATGAGATTGTTAAATTGATGGAAAGCCAAAGGAGTGTCAGTTACTCCAATTCTATTAGACAAGTATCTAGTGATGTTAAAGTCGCTAACTAGAACCCATGATCCTTGAGTACTACTTTTGATGGTCTTAAGCTCCTCAGGAATATAAGCCGATTCTTATTATCGTAAGGACCGTAGATATTGGTGACAGTCCAATTGAGGTTTCTCTATTTGGATTGAAAGGTGGTCGTGATGGAATATTTGCCCTGGTATAAAGGCCAGCCATCAATAAGCTCGTTGTTCTAGCAAGTTAAAAGACCTCTAGATGATCCAATGGTGTCCAAGATTTGCCACTAGTCAAAGTCAGCTCCACATGATGTTTTAATAATTCATGCATTTATGTGATTGAGTTTTATTTCTTGCAAGCAAATAACTTAGCTATTGGAACCTTGGATGGTTCTTTTAATCATTCTCCTTTTGGGGACCTAATCCATTCCACAAATATTCCAAAAAACTATCTGCATTTTTTGAGTGCAAAAATTATGGTGAGTTTGTTGAGAAGAACTCATAATAAGGAATGCCAATGAATACCTTCCATAATGGAGATTGTATATCTATCCTAGCAAAATAATTTTAAAGGGATCATTTTTCCATCAAAGTATGTAGTCAGGATGTTGTGGTACCAAGGAGAAAGATCCCACTCAGAGGGTTCCATAAAACAATGGCTCTAAAATGGGAGAAGATAAAAAAAATAGGGAGTAGTGCTAAGGTCAGCATCATATTGTTCCTCAAAACACAAAATGTAATATCTATCATCGAGCAAGTGTGGTTCATGACATCGGTGCAGGGTTGCTGAACTAGCCTAGTTTCAGCATTTATACTCAAATAGCTTCATCATTAGCTTCTAAAAAAATCCACAATTTTTGCAAGGGTTCTAATCTCTTTCGAAGTTAAAGAGTTGATAAAGAGAATATCCTTGCTTTTTAGATTCCCTTCATGAAGACCAGCATTTTTATCTTTTTTCCATAGATTCAAGCACTTCTTTTGGCATTGTTAGCTACCAATGAGATCTCCCAGGATATCTACTTTTTCTTAGTAATGATCTTGTTTGGCACTATCAGAAGGAACAACAAGATGTTTCAAATACCCTACTAGAAGGAATAATGAAAGGCATCAAAATTTATGGGATTTCTTTGATTACTCGAGCAGATAGAGATTTTATCGGAGTCCTTTCCAAGGTCAGTGTTAGATAGGAGTCCATTATGATGGGGATTGAATTTGAAAGTAGGAGTGGTAATGTAGTGTAAGTTAGTAAAAAGCTTTGAGAATGCAAAGCAGACTCTAAGTGAGCGAGGATGGAGGGGTGCACTATCAAATGGTTTAGTCCCAGTGGCTTGTCGAGCCCATCATGAAGCGAGTCAAGCGGCTGAAGTTGCAAAGATTGCATAGAGCTGATTTGAAATTTATGCTGCATGTCTTGAGGGATTGAGTGCCCACCCTCACCCAAATTTCCATGGGATATGGAAGAGCTATCTTCTTCTTGCTTTCTTGCTTTGGTTAGGAGAGAGTGGTCTTCATTGTTAATCCAAAACTCTCATACTTTATTCTCATCATTGTCTTGATTATCTTGGGACCCCATAGTAGACTCTTTGAAATTTGGTTCTTGTTGTGGAACAAAGTTAATCATTATGAAAATATTATAAATATATTATCCAACATTTATCTTGATTGTTTCTGGGATGTGCTTAAACTCCTCATAATAGAAAATAACATCAAAACTTGTTAAATCTTCCCATCAAAGGCTTGTTTTGCTAGCTTGGTAAGGGACTCCAAATCTTAAAACTATTGTTGCAATGGCTTTTGTTGTCCAAAGTTAGAGAGGGAGATTGATCAACGATGCATATACCTTGAGTTTTAGCCTATGTCGCATTGCACCCCTATATGAATCCTAGTGATTGACGAGCAAGATATAACCATCCCCCTGGATGTGGCCTTATGCCATGAGACTTTGAATAGTCTTGAAATCAGGGCAAGAATAAAGAACTCATTTTGAGATAACTTTCTGGTGGTCCATGACCCAGATTGATTGGCCCTTTCGAGCAAGTGTAGTGGAGACATCATCTACTTTAATAGGTCGACCAAAGACTTGAATAAAGGTCTTTCGATTGAGGTAGTTGTTGATGGTTGCCATCTGATAGGAAGGTGGCAAGAAGACTTTCTTAATGGTTGGATAGCTTGGGATGGAAGACAATGGGCTTCTGCTTTCCTACATCTTGAAGGCTGTGGCTGCTTGACTAGATAGAATGGGTGTCTTCCTAAGGCTTGAGGATAAAGTTACCTTACAGGATCTTGCTGACTGTCCAAAATGACAGCAATAGAAGCATTTGATTGGATTTCTATGATCTTATTTGTGATGCTCTGGACTTCCACAATGGAAGTAGACTCTCCTTTTGAAAGGTTTAAAAGGTAGTCAGGAGGGTTCTGTGGAGAGGCTCCAGATCTAGGGTTAGGGCTATGTCGTCCAATCGAGTGTGATGGACTTCCATGCTGTTTTAAAGAGCCAGAGGTTGGGTTTATGATGCTTGCACCTCTCGACTAGTTGAAGTTGACTATATCATTTTTGAGGACCTCAGCATAGCTTCGACAGAGTGAAGATTTGTTGTTTTGAGCTTGTCGCCAGCTTGTTTTCGTGATTTCAATGTCTAATGCACGACACCACCACCAATTCGATAGTATGGCAATGGTGCTGTGGTAAAGATCTCATTTGTCAGTGTTGTCTTCACCATCAATTTTTTCAAGAGTTGAAGGTTGTCCGATGTCGGATGATTTTAACAAAATTGATTTAAAGATAGAACTATACCTTAGATTGTTAGAATGGGGTTTAAAAATTTCTGATATGATTTTAAAGACTAAATAAAACTAATAAATCTTTATTATAGAAAATTATAAATGACTCACAGAATAATAAGAAATAAAAATGATCAAATCTGAAAGTATGTTGGACATTGTCTTAAGATGTATTCCCATCCTTAGTACAGAAAATTTAAAAAATTATCTCAAGATACAATCAGGATCCTCCATCTGCAAGCACGATCGTGGAGCAGGTTGTTGGAGATCTTTTTAGCATCCAAAAAATGATCACAAAGAAAAAGATTTGAAGAAAAAAGTTAGAAGAAAGAGAATGAGAGGCTTAGATGGGATATATAAATCGGATCTCAAGATGACCCATTTATAGCCATCCAGTGTAACCGTTTATGACTGTTTGGGCTTTTATTGATCTATTAACACCTTTAATAATGAGTCAAACTATCAAAATCTTGAATAAGGAGCCCAATGGTTAGAAAAAAATTATCTCAAGATACAACCAGGATCCTCCATCTGCAAGCACGACCGTAGAGGAGGTTGATGGAGATCTTTTCAGCATCTAAAAAATGATCACAAAGAAAAAGATTTGAAGGAAAAAGTTAGAAGGAAGAGAATGAGAGCCTTAGATGGGATATATAAATTAGATCTCAAGATGACCTATTTATAGCCATCCAGTGTAACCATTTATGATTGTTTGGACTTTTATTGATCTATTAACACCTTTAGTAATGAGTCAAACTGTCAAAATCTTTAATAAGGAGCTCAATGGTTAGAAATAAAAATGAGATTAAATATATATGACTATTTGGGCTTTTACTAATGCATTAAGATCTATAATTAGGAGCCCAACAGTCAAAAATTAAAGCATAGTAATAAATATTTAAACAGTAAAATTAAAGATTATGTTAAAATGCTTAGAGGGAAATTTTAAGAAAATTTTGAATTTTTCTTTTGAATTTCCTCCAACAACAACTAATGATGTTTGTTATAGTAGTTATTATGTTATTTCTAACTTAATTAAATTCCAACTTAATTGAGTAGATGACAAATTTTTTTATTACAGTTATACATCAAGATTTTCGATCATTTGAAATCTTAAGGTAGACTATAGTGCTGTTAAGTTTTAATCATAAGTTTTAAATCAGATATACAATACCATGTTCGGAGTTCCTTCCATTACTTTATGCAAAAAAAAGGCTGCATTAAGTGGAGTAAAGGAGTTTTGAAGGAAAAAAAATTTGCACCAGCTTTTAAGAATTTTATCTTATTTTTTTTCTCAAAAAGTGATTTAATCTGAGTCCATGAATATTTGGCTAAAAGAACGGGATAACTAGATTAGATGGCTATTATTTTGCTTGGTAAAGTGACAAAATACCCTTTTGATTTGTCAATTTATGCCATCATAAAGGGGTAATAATGTAGAAGTATATGTCAGTATTTTTGGAGCAATGACTATTTTTGATGCCGCATTTCTTATCCATATTCAATAATGCATGGCCAGTGGTGAGTAGCTGCAATCCCCAAGAAGGCTATTGTTGGGTATAAAATATCCTCAGCCGAAGTTCTTGACAGGTGGCACCCATCCAAGCTCCTCAATGATGGATCCTTCAGGCGCCTGTCAGATTGCTCCAAGTACCCTCTGGGCTCCGTTGTCGGCCGACCTTCTACAGTACTCACCGAGCTCCGCTACTGACCGATCTTCTACAGTGATCAGCGTCAGGTTGAATTACTTTCAGGTTTTGTCAACGG
>KE504674.1:20032-43132 GCA_000441515.1 Elaeis oleifera | reverse complement strand
ATATATATATATATATAGATGAGACTAATATTAATGATGTCGATATTTAATGCTAGGACTTTTTGTATCAAAATTTATTTTATGTAGAGTTTTCGGTTGACCATATGGAGGTAGGTATTGTCGGTGCTAATAATAGGAGCTTCTATTTAGTAATAATTAAACTTTATTTTCTAATGTATAAGATAAATTTCATTGTTGAAGATTTTTTATTTACTATAATTTATTATATTTTTATATTATATTTTAGAAATAGTAAAGAAAAAAAAAGAAACAATGATTTCCACTGGAGTTAATGATACTTTAGCTTGGTGCCTTGCTCTACAAGTTGGCTTACAATTTGGGCTCAAGAAAAGGCAAAGTGAATTCATATTAAAATTAGATCTCATATGCCTTGATCAGTTTCCTCTTGAAAATGTTCATGTAGATTTTTATTTAAAAATAAATTGATTAGAGATCTATAGCATCCATTTTTGTCTAACCTAAAATAAAGTAGAATAAATTATAGAAATATCTCCTCAACTTTAGTCCAATTTTACTTATGCCCTCTCAATTTTGAAAGATGTCAAACTAATCCTTCAAGCTTTCGAGATGCTCTAATATGGTTCTACTGCTTATCTCCATTAATGAAATGATATCATGTGATTATCACATGGTATTATTATTTATAAATGATAAAACTATCCTTATCTCCATCTCCTCTCTTCTCCTTCCTCTCTAATTGCTCTCCTTCTCCACCTCCATCATTGACATCTCTCCTCGCTCCTTCTCTGTTAGTGTGAGAATTGATTTTGATGATATCAAAGGTGTTTAAGTATAAATTATATTTACTAATGATGTTTTGAGAGTAATTGTAGGATTTCTCACGTGCTCCATTAATTTTCTCAAAAAGACATCCTCTCAAGAATATTTATGTTCTCAAATTAAAGAACTTCAGCTGAAAGTAAAGAAACTAAAGTTTCAAAAAAAATTAGTCTAGAAGTATCTCTCAACAAGCTCATACTTGCACAAATTAATTAAGTCTAAGAAGGCAAGTCTAGCCTCGAATAAGATTGGTCAAGAAAAAGTATCTAAAATACCATGTGGCATGCTTGATAGGTCACTGAGTCAACCAAGTGGAAAGCTTAAGTCGACCCAATCTCAATCTGAGGAAAAATAGAAATCAAGAAAATCAGAATAAGTCTCTTAGCCAACTATATTTTATCTTAATCGATCAAGATAAAATCTTAGCCAACTCAAATTTTGGATAGCCAACCAAGTCTCAGACTCAGGATGAAGATAGAAAATAAAGATTCAAAATTTTTTCTCAAACCGACCTTATGATCTGATTAGCCAATCAAGACTGGAGCTTAGCTGACTTATGAAGAAAGATAGCTGACTCAATCCCAGAAGAAGATGAATACAAAAAGCTATATAAATTAATAAATTTTTTGAGCCGATCTAAAGAATCAGTTAATCGATCAAGCAATCAATTAACTAACTAAGAAAAGATCTAAGCTGACCTAATCTCAAGCAGATAGAACAGACAAAATAATGGCTAATTTTTTAAAATTCTAAAATATGTCTAAATTAATTCCAACAGCTATTTTAAGCTTCCAATAGCTAGAGCATTAATTGCAGATATTTTTTAGTCTATAAATGTGAAAGATTCATGAAGGAAACTAACTTTTGAAAAGAAGAAAAGTTTATTGGGTTATCTTCTTGAGGCTAGTGTGTGATACTCCAAGGAGCAAGAAGAAAAAATTCAAGAGAACATTAAATTGAGACCTTCCTACATTCAAGCCACTTGAAATGAAAGCCAACCACTTTTAAGCAAAAGCATTGAAAGCTATCTTAATTCTCACAAGCATTTAAGAAAGAAGTTCAAGTATTAAAAACTCACCTACCTCGACTTCTTCAGAGCCCAAAAGAGTTTTATTATTTCTAAATTCTATTCTTTATATATTTTTATTTGGTTTAGGATTAATCATAGAAAAAATTTTCAACTATTTGAAGATTTTTAATTTCATTCTAAACTTTAATTTGATCCAATCAAGTTATCAAACTTCTAAAAAAATTCAATTCAGATCCTAGCTATACATTTCGTCTTCTTGCTATTATGAAAAAGTCACGTGCACTCACGTGATAGCGGTATGTGGCAAAAAGGATGATGTGGCCAAGATGTTCCTTCCTTTCCTCTTATTTATTTGGAATGTGAAAACCCATCATTCCTTCCATTCCCGACAATGGTTGTGAGAGTGGTGATTTGTCGGTTGGTGAGAAGGCAATGGCCGGTCCTCTCATTGGTGGTAATTTTCTTACCTTACCTTTTGTTCTTTCTTATGGATAGGATTTTTGCTATAGTCAATCATGTTCTTCCATTAGCCCCTTTTGCCATCATTGAAGAGCTAAAGGAGATTATTGTTTTCATTAAAGGCTATAGCTGGCTGAAGCTGATCATCCGACTTTTGTTGCTTCTCAATCCGGATCTCAAGAGCTAGCTAATTTTGAGGGTCAAATACTTTGCAGAGCTCGAAGAGGATAATAGGGAGGCGACCGAATTCCTGATCAACAAAATGGCTTATCATCTTATCCTACATTGTATATCACTTCAAATCCCACTTAGAGTTTTGGAGATCCATTAGCCTCACCAATGAAGAGGTCTTTAGGATTGCTCTTGTGCATCCTCATATCTTCAACGTAAGTAAGGAGAGGAAGCTGAAGCTCATAATTGAATTCCTGGAGCAATGCAAGATGAATGCCCGAGGACATCTTCAAGTTTCTGATCAAGGCCCCTCTCTTCATAAGCCTTTCCTTCCAAGACAATCTCCCAAAGAAGTGGGCATTCCTTGTAAAGATCAGCTACAGGTATCGAACTAGAGAGCTAGCTTTGGTGATGGGTGCAGTGACAAGAACAAGTTGCGAGAACTTGTAGGTGGTGATCGACCTCTTCTTCAGTAATGGCTTCTCTAGTGAGGATGTTTGGACCATTGCTTCTCTTTTCCTCCTTACCCATTGTCTACATAAGCCCCTTTGCCATAGAAGCCCTTTCTGCTACGTACCTCTGTAATGTGACTGCACATGACTTTTCCATAATGGCAAGCAGAAAGTTTCGAATTGAACTTTCTTGAAAGTTTGATGATCTAATTACATCAAATTGAAGTTAGAGATGAAACTAAAAATCTTCAAATAGTTCAAAATTTTTTCATAATTATCTTTTATTTTATTGTGATAAATTTTTTGATTATAGAAACTTAGAATTGGTCTAAGCCTAAAAGTTAGATGGTGTAAGATTTTGATTAGTATCTCCATAAAAATCAATCGAGGTTAATTGTAAGTATGGTATAATAATCAATGATAAGGTTGTGATTGATGATTCAGACAAAACCAAATGAATTAGATTATAAATCTAAAAAATAATCAAACTATAATCTTGAAGAGGTTATAGTTAGAATTCTAAGTGGGTTACATGGAGAATGGATCTAGGTGTTGAGTTTACTACCGAACTACTATAAATCTTCTTATGTTAGTAATTATTTTACTTTGTTTACATTATTATTTTTGCCACTTTTATCTATTATCTGCTAAACACTCCACAAACACTTCTAAGATTATTTTTGGGCACAAATAGTTAAAGTTAATTTTTAAAAAATCTAATTCACCCCTCTCTTGGATTGTTGCCTCTAAAAAATATTCTCCATACTCCTCTTCCTCCTTATCCCATTCTTCTTCTCATAATCCTCCTCCTCCAAGCTCGTCTATAATCCTTCTTCCTCTATGAAAACTCTCTCTATCTCTACCCATTTCTTGTCATTGATCTCTCATTCCTTCTCCTCTCCTTTCTCCTCACCTACTTCCTTTCCTCCTTCAAGCCTACTTGTGAGCCCTCTTCCTCCATGGTGGCTCTCTTTACCTCTGTCTATCTTGCTAGTGAACCCTTCTTCCCCTCTTTCTCTTTCTTTTCTCCCACTTCTCCTCCTATTCTAAGCTTGTCCATGTCCCTCTCCATGGTAGCTCCTACCACTTTCACCTCTTTCTCACTAATGACCTCTCCTCCCCTTTCTCCTCATCTATTTTTTTCTCATCCTCCTCCTTCTCCAAGCTCATCCATAACCCTCCTTCTTCATCCTCTTTCTCTTCACCTACTTTTTTTTTTCCTCCAAAAATGCTCGGAGCCCTCTCCCTCCATGATGGCTCCTTCACCTCTGTCCATCTCGTCGGTGAACCCTCTTTCTCCATCCTTTCGTTCTCCTTCCTGCTTCTCCTTCTCTAAGCCCATTCATATGCCTCTCCATGGCAGCTTCCACTGCCTCTACCCTTCCTTACTGGTGATCTTTCCTCCATCTCCTCCTCTTTCTCCTCATTACTTTTTTTCTTATCGTCCTCCTCCTTCCAGCTCACCCACAACCTCTATCTCCTTTCCTCTCCTCTTTCTCTTCACCCACTTCTCCTTCTCTTCCTCTAAGCCCACTCATGACTCCTGCTCCATGATTAGGGATGGCAATTGAGTTGGGTCAGATCGAATACAGATCGAATTATGCGGATCAGGTCAAAAATCATCAACCTAGACCCGACATATTTATTAAATAGATCAAAATTCATATATGAATCCAATCTATTTATTAAATAGATAACCAAACTTGATCTGCTTAATCCATTTATTAAATGGGTCAAGTTAGATTAAACTGGTTAAACAGGTTAAATGGATTACGTAGATTAAATAGGTCGAGTGAAATGGATTAGAAATAGGTTAAGTAGGTTTTAAATAGATTAAAAAATCTTAAGAGGGTTAAATGAATTAAATAGGTTATCTAATTACTCAACCCAATCTAAATATTAAACTGGTTAAATGGATTAGATAACTAAATTTAAATTTAATCTAAATATTAAACAAGTTAAATGGGTCGATCTATTTACAATCTGAACCTATTTAGCCTAAACCTAAACTTGCATATGGTGGGTTGACATGGGTTGGGTTGATGTATCGAATCATATTTTGTCGGCCTTATCTGTGATGGCTCCCTCTACTTCATCCCTTCCTTGCCATCTGCCCCTCTTTCTCTCTTCTCTCCTTCCTCCTCATCCACTTCTTCTCTTCATTTTTTCCTCCTCTAAGCCCAGCCATGAGTGCTTTTCCTCCTTTCTCCCCCCCTTCTTTCTAACCCCTTTTCTTCATCCATGCCAACCTCTATAATCCCACTCTCTCCCTCGACAGTAACTCCCTCCACCTCCATTCTTTCTTACTGACAATCCATCCAATATGAGTAAAGAAATTTTCATCTATTGAAATAAAAACCAACACCATTTATTAGCAAGTACATAGTAGAACCATATTAGAACATCTTGAAAATTTGAAGGACTAGTTCGATATTTTTTAAAATCTAGAGGATATAAGTGAAATTTGATTAAAATTAAGAGGGTATTCTCATAATTTATGCAATAAATTATTGATGATAGATGTTACCATTAGATTTATATAATAATATGGTGGCATTATTAAAGTTTATCTATTTTCATTCTTCTTATTTTTATTATTATAATCATTTGCTTACCATATTTTTCATTAAGTCTTCTATAGAAGATATGCATTATCCAAGCATTTTCTGACCTATTCAACTAAGTTCACTAAACCTATGCCAACAAGATGATGAGTGTCTCCCTCTTCAAGTCTCCATAGATGACAATATTTTATGGATAAGTTGTTCCTATCAAAGCAGTATTACTGTAGATAATAAAAACTTCAGCATGTTAATTATTCCATCCAAATTGATATAAGTACAAATTATCTTGGTTCAAACACTTTCCAAATAATTTCATACAACTCACCAACATAGTTTTCTATTAGTGCTAACATATATTACAAAGAAGCCAGGCTCTTACAAAAAGATACAACCACCCACAAAATGCAGTTTATTACTGTTGCGGCCAATCTCCTCGTTGCCTGGTCGTCGGGAACGAGCACCTGCAAGAAAATCCACACAGACCGGAGAGGCCTCCGGCGGGGACCCTCCGACGGTCAAGTCAAGAGGAGACTAGGCAACAGTAGAAAGGAACCAGGGGAGACTTAGCGATGACGAGCCGAGAGATTGGCTAGGTTGGCCGGGCTTACCTTAAGCTATTGCCTTACTCCGTTTTATAGTAGGAGGTGGTATGATCCGCCATCGGTGATGTAGACAACTGAGGAGTTGTCAAATCGTCGTGGACTGTCACATCGCCGGGGGTTGCCATATCGTCGATGGGTTGACAGGTCCTAGGAATTAATTCGTGTCCTTGGCAGGACAACGTCCCAGGTCCCTAGAAGGACAACGCCCTCTGGCGGTCGTACAGCATGTTCCTGACAGGACTGCAGCCCATGCCGGTCGTTCGACATTTTTGAAAGGGACTGACCGACTATATGTCGGGGCTCGGCTATCGGGTGGCGACTCAAGAGTGCGGTTGGCGTCTAGAGGGGCCTGTAAAAGTCGAACGTCGATTGTCCCATCCGACGGAGATTCAGTGAGGTCCCACCCGACAGGGAGTCGATGATGAGGGCCGGCTTTCGGGCGGTCGGAAGCGGCGTTGACTGATTTGGCCGACACGCCCAGATCGGGCATCATCGGTAGTCGCTGTCGGTGTCGCCAGTCATCAGTCGGCAAAATCGATCGGTCCATCTCGAGAATGGATCGGCGTCGGGATCCGTTGGTGAGTCGACGTCAAGATCAGTCGACGACAAGGTCAGTCAATATATCCCAACAATTACAAACCTCCCAAACAATACTAAACTCATCTATCTTTATAGAAATTATATCCGTTTAGAATTTATTTGGATGAATAATTTAAAATTTTATAAAAATTATGAGTTAGAATCAATATAATTATCTAAATGAGGCCTAGTCCGACCTGCCTTATGTATACCTAGAAATTATTACAATAGATCAGTGCGAATTTTATTGGAAGAAAAAAAATTTATTTAGATAGTTGTAAAAGTACATATCTATCGTTTCTATGGGTTTTTGGATCTACTTATGCTTTTTTTTCTTTTTTTCTTTTTTTGGGAACAAATACCCGGCTTATAGCCTTTGTAGAACATCCAAAAGTGCGTCCATGAGCAGTTCCTCCCTCCCTCTCACGGTAATTTCGAGAAGAAGCAGGGGCAATTTCGTACATTGAAACCTCGCCAACAGCGGAAGTTTCGAACGCCGTAGAAAGGGCATCGAGAGGCGAAGCATAAAGAGGGAAACGGGGATAGGGTTTCTTCTCTTCCCACCTCTCCCATCCCTGATCTCGATTCCAATTCCCATTCCTCTCCTCCCCCTATTAGACGATCCATCCGTTGGAGGTTGAGGTTTGGATCGCGTCGGATAGTTCGAGATTTCGGGTTTGGTGGGTAGTTGTACATTTGGAAGGTAAATTTCCTTTGGGTTCCCTGTTTCCCTTAAATTTTTGGCTGTTAGATGTGCGATTCCCCTTTTTTTGGCTGGTTCTGATTTTTTTTTTAATGGGAAGTAATGGTTTTCTTATAAGATTTGACGATGAAAGGTTTCATCTTTTGCTCTTTGTTTCTTTCGTCCCAAATCCTAGAGTTTGCGTGATATAAAAGTGTCTGATTTGAATGGTTTCTTGCTTTTTTTTTTTCGTGTTAAAAATGCTACGATATTTCATTTTGACATAAAGGTGAGATTTTTTTTAACATAAAGATGGGAACCCATCATGTATTTGATAAAGAGAATGAAAGGGACGAATTCTTTGGTTTCTGCTGCAATCCCTGCTTCGCGCTAATAGATGTGCACCATTGGCTGCTTACCGTAACTGGATAATGATATCTTGAATTTTGTTGTCTTTGTTTTGTTCGTCAGCTGGACAATTCCTTGCTCGATTTTGTAAAGTTTTCGGCTAAAAACGTTTTTATCTTTTAAATTCAAAAGCGTGCTTTACATCTATTTTTTTCTTAAATTGATATTTGATTTCACCAGGACAAGGCTCCGATGTCTAGTTTGTTGTAAGAAATTAATCATGTTTCGGTTGTAACAGAATCAGGTTTGCTTATAACAAGTTATCTAATTTGTTTCTTATTGCCAAAGACAAGTATGTCTGCATCTATGTTATTTACACTTGTATGCATGCATATGTATGCATGTATATATGTATGTGCAAATGACTGCACTGGGTAGATCTTGAGTACTTATACAGGGTCAAGGAATTCAAATAACACCTCCTTTTGCCTTTATGGCTGAGGTCCTTGGTCCATACGAATGGTATCTTGCATGTCTTTATGGGTGAGGTCTTAGGCATTACAAATGCTTGTCTTTATGGGTGAGGTCTTAGGCATTACAAATGCTTTTAGAGTGGATCTGGCTTATGGCCCCTATGGACTAAAGGATACTGTAACCACACTTTTTGGAGCTGCTGCGGCCAATCATGATGATTTAACTGGATCTGATTAAATTTGGACCTTAACCTGGCAAGAACACATGGCTTAAATAGGTCAAGTGTGTTAGGACCTATGCGGACATGTGTCCAGTTCCATGTTGACTATCTATTGGATAGATGTTGAGTGCTTATACCTTGCCAAGGGGCCCAAATAACACGTCAAGGCTAGCCTTTTTGGTGCTATCCTTGGTTGGTACAGAATATATATACACGCGCATATATGCACATGTATATGTGTACATGTGTGTGCGTGTGCGTGTGCGTGTGTGTGTGTGGATGTAGGCATGTATGTATGTATACACATGTATGTATACATGTATATGGATGTAGGCACGCATGCATCTGATGAAACCATTTTTAGTAGTTGCATGATTTGAAGTTGTTAATCTTTCTTTTTCCAAACATGTCGGATCTTTCTTTCTTTCATTCTTTTCTCTTTCTGAACATTAGTTCACAAGTCCAACCCAAGATTAGTTGTTATGTATTTACATAAACTTGTACAAAAGCTTTATCTTTGATTCGTCTCTTTCTGAAATCTCCAGCCAATTACAGGAGACAAATATCTGGGAATGCTGAAAGATGTGTTTGAACGCCAAGGTTTCCTTGTCTGAGTTAAATGAGATTGTAGCTCCCTTTGAGCTACCATTGGTCGGTCTGTATGAGATCAGACAGCACACACAAATCCAGTTTGTGCTCCATCTGCTAGTGCACAATGGAACTAAGAGAATTATCAAGCCTGTTGCACTGGATCATGACCTTCGTGACGACGGTTGAATTCTTCTGCTGTTAGAGTCTTGTAAACAGTATACATTGTAACAGCAGGATAGTGTAGCATTTATTTTCTCAAGATAAAATAAAAAGGAATGGAACATAGAGGGAATGTTTTGATGCAAAGGTTTGAGTTGGGGAGATTACTAGGACAAGGAACCTTTGCAAAGGTACACTATGCTAGAAATCTTAAAACTGGCCAGAGTGTTGCTATAAAGATTTTCGACAAAGAGAAGGTCATGAGGGTTGGACTTGTAGATCAGATCAAAAGAGAGATCTCAATAATGAAATTGGTGAGACATCCAAATATTGTGCAGCTTTATGAGGTCATGGCAAGCAAGACCAAGATTTACTTTGTCATGGAGTATGTTAAAGGTGGTGAGCTTTTTAACAAGGTTGCCAAAGGCAAGCTCAAGGAGGATATCGCACGAAAATACTTCCAACAGCTGATCAGTGCTGTAGACTATTGCCACAGCAGAGGCATATACCATCGTGATCTGAAGCTTGAAAATGTGCTGTTGGATGAAAATGGCTGTTTAAAAGTCTCAGATTTTGGGTTGAGCGCCCTTGCTGAGTCCAAGAGGCAGGATGGCTTACTCCACACTACTTGTGGGACTCCAGCTTATGTCGCTTTTGAGGTGATCAACAGAAAAGGATATGATGGGGCAAAAGCTGATATCTGGTCCTGTGGGTGATTTTGTTTGTGCTCTTGGCTGGTTATCTTCCTTTCCATGATTCAAATCTGATGGAGATGTACAGGAAGATTGGAAAAGGTGAATTTAAATGCCCACTTGGTTCTCTTCTGATGTTCGAAAGCTGCTATATAAGATCCTAGACCCAAATCCGATTACCAGGATATCAATCACCAAATCATGGAGAATCCTTGGTTCAGAAAGGGTTTTGATGGTAAACTGATGAAAAATGAAGTACAAACAAAGAAAATATTCCTACAGATGTTGGTACAGTCTTTAGTTCCTCTGATAACAACAATACTGTCGTGGGAAAGCAAGAAGCAGTTAAGGTGACCAACTTGAATGCTTTTGATATCATCTCTCTTTCATCCGGTTTTGATCTTTCAGGTTTATTTGAAGAAAGAGACCACAGCAAAGAAGCAAGGTTCACTTCCAGGCACCCTGCAACAGCCATCATCTCAAAGCTGGAGGATGTTGCCAGGTGTTTGAGGTTACGAGTGAAGAAAAAGCATGATGGGTTGTTACAGATGGAAGGGTCGCAGGAAGGGAGGAAGGGTGTCCTCGGCATCGATGCTGAGATTTTTGAGGTCACTCCTTCATTTCATTTGGTGGAAATGAAGAAGTCAAATGGGGATACTCTGGAGTATCACAAGTTGTTGAAAGAGGGCATAAGACCAGCTCTCAAGGACATTGTTTGGGCATGGCAAGGCGATTGTAGGCATCAGGAGCAGCAGTTGCAAAGTTGAGTGATTGGCATTTTCTTTGTTTCTGCACAAGTAATTTCTGCGAACTGTCACTGTTTGCCCGTTATCTTTATCTCTATGTTGTATGTTCTAGTTTCTTAATTATCATGAATGTTAATTTTGTGAACTCACTGCAATATAAAAATGTGCGTTCGAAAATAACCGTTGCTGGTATTTTATAGATTTGGCCTTGGGAATCACACTGCAATATATTACACTACTATTATATCATCTTGTAAGAGCGTTGAAGTAGTCTTGGTTTCAAAAAGCTCATTCATGGCCATCATGACTCCAAGGTTTGTGATCTAATGACGAAGATTCTTGAAGGATAAAATTCATCATGGTCCTCTGCTTTATGAGTCGGTTAAAATAGTTATATAAAAATTAGAGGCAACATATCATTTCCTTGGGAATCTTAAATTTATACATCCTTCATTACTGATTATTCCACAAACTACATAGCAGAAACGAGTTGAATCATCAAGCTGAAGAACTAGGCAGTGGAGGATATTTCTATATTGGAGGCTCAGTTCGTTGATTTGGTGATATTTTCAGAGGATTTGCAGAAAACAACGAAACGGTGGAAATTGGCTTTGATGGATAAGTTTTTAGCGGCAGGGGTTTCTTCACGATTTTGTTCAGAGAAAATGAAGAATCGATGGCAAGTGCAGGATGATTTTCAGATAACTCTCTTATCAGCGGGTTTCCTTTTATTCGGCTTGCCATTTGCGGAAATCCGTTCAAGGATGCTTGAATTGGGTCCTTGGACGTTGGCTGGCCCGTTGTTAGCCATTGAATGCTGGAGGCCAAACTTTAAATCATTTAAGGCCTCCATCCAGAAGGCAAATGTATGCTCCGTCTACCTGATTTGCCATTAGAAGCCTGGGAGAAAGATATGATATTGAAAATTACTGCTAAAGCTAGTAACCCAAATTTTTGGATCCTTGGACTGCTAACTCTTCCCATCTAGATTTTGCTTGAGTGTGTATACAGTTGGATCTCTCAACCCCTGTGTATCCGGATACTAAACTTTTTATCAAAGATCAGGTCATATGACAAGATTGTATACGAAGATCTGCTTGATATATTATAGCTATGGACACATTGGAGTTACTGTTACGTCTTGTTCTAAGTGTAAGGATAAGGCATAAACTCAGGACTCTATGCTCTATGGTTTTTAGATCAAAGCAGCATGGGTACCAGTATCTTCATCTAATCAGAACAAAGACACAAGGTATCCTTCTACCTCTTTTGTGGCTACTACTCCAAGTAATCCTTGGATTAATCCAAAGAAACAGTTGCTATGCCTTCTTACAAGTCCAATTTAGGATCTTCGGCCCCTCGGGCCACTGGTGAGGGCTCAAGATTCAAACCACTGGATTCAGAGAAAGAACTTCTATCATCTGAAGTGACTCCTATGGAAGTGCTTCCTCCCAAGGCCTTATGTTTTGTTCATGCTGATTGATCTAATTCCAAAGAAAACAGAAAAGGTTACCTCCTGCTGTCAAGTCTTCCTCTTCAATTTCTCCTCCTCAGAGTAAAGTCATTATTTTGTGAGGAGCAATCTGTTAATGAGCCTCCAGCTAATGTATCCAATGCCCTAATAGTGTGCCTTAAAGATCCATAAAAAAAAAAAAAGTTTGGCAGCCAGTGGTGACCAACCCCAATAGGTTAGAAGTGGTCTGGATGGGTCCCCCTTGGTTACCACTTCTAAACCTGACACTAAAGAGTTGGCCTATCCTATTTTCTCCTTCAGTTTCAGGTGATCATGGAGTCTTAGTTAGACAGTTATCTCAAATGTTGAACTCTCATACTATTCCTTTTAGGTCGGAAATTCAAACTCCAGAGTTATCTTCTTTGGGTGCTGCTCGGAATGTAGAGGGTGGGGAAACGTCTTCCTCTTTTAACCAATGAAAATACTCATGTGGAACTATTGAGGTGTTACTAAGCCCTCATTTCATAAGTATTCTAAACTATTAATCAATAAATATCAACAGGATGTTTGTGGTTTTGTGGAAACAAGGCTTCATCTGAATTCTTTACCCAAAATTCAGCATGTCTTTGGATCTTATTGGGAAGTTTATATTGTTCCTTCTAAAGGTCTATCTGGTGGCATTATAGTGGTGTGGCATCGAAATCTAGGACAGGTTTCTTCACCCATGCTGATCATTAGGCTTGTTTTGGCATTATTTCCTCTCCTGAGTCATCTTCTTGGATTCTCGGTTTGGTGTATGCTGATAATCAGGGCTTAATGCATCATTTCCTTTGGCAAATGGCTATTCATGTCCTCTCCTTGGGTGTACCTACTCTTCTTCTATGGGATTTTCATTATTTGTTATACTCTCAAGATAAAGCTGGAGGCAAGCCTTTCCATCCAGATCGGGATATAAAGGAAGTTCGGAGTTTCATTTCTTCAACAGGCTTGATCAATTTAGGTTTTGATGGTTCCAAATACACTTGGTGTAACAATCAAAGTGGACTATCCAGGATTTGGGAACGACTTGATTGTGGGTTTACGTTAGATAATTGGTTAGATCTATTTTCTAATTCTAGAATTCAACATCTTGCGAGATTCGCATCAGGTCATTGTCCCTTGCTATGCTCGGCTTAGACCTACACTCAAACTCCTCATCCTCCTTTCAGATATTTAAATTTTGGAACTGTTATCCAGATTTTCATCATTCGGTGCAGAAATATTGGAAGGGAGATGAAGAGTTGCCTCCGGCTAAGCATCTCTCTTTGCTCCTGTAGAAACTTAAACAAAAGATTAGTCGATGGAGCTGATTTAAAGTCTGCAACTTATTCAAAAAGAGGAAGAACTATACAATCAAATCCTTGTTCTTTAGGATCTTGAATCTAAAAATGGTTCTCTATCCCATGACAATCATGTCCGGCTGTTGCATCTTCTCCAAGATTACAATCGTGTCTTATTTGTGCAGGAAAGCTATTGGAGATAGAAATCTCGTATACAATGGCTAAAGGAAGGGATACCAATACCAAATTCTTTCACCGAAGCATTCTTGTTCAATGAAGGCATAATTGTATCTTCTCCCTTATATCTAAATCTAATCAATGGGTGTATGAGGAATCTGAGATCAAATCAACCTTTATCAATATTTTCAGTCTAGATGCAACTTTTGCAATCTTCTGAGGAGTTTTGTCTTCCTCAGCTACTCAATGCTCTTTCCTCTATCCGTAAATAGAGTCTTATTTCTCTTATATCTGAAAATCAGGTAATTTATGCCTTGCAGTGCATGAATCCAGATAAATCTCTATGACCTGTCGGCTTTTCAGCTTCTTTCTTTCAAGATTTTTGGCACCTTATGGGTAATGATGTGATCCAAGCTGTCCAATCTTTTTTCATACCTCATCCATATTACCTTCTTGGAAACATACTTTCTTGCTTTGATTCCCAAAGTACGACATCCTATTGTCCCATTTGACTTTTGTCCCATCAGTCTTTGCAATACAATATATAAGATGGTGGTGAATGTATTGCTTAATCACATGAAACCATTGATGCCTGATCTTATTCTTCTAATCAAGGAGCCTTTATTCGAGGTAGATCTATTATAAAAATATTTTCGTTGCTTAAAAAATTATGTATTCTCTTATTGCTCCTTCTAGAAGTCTTTTAATGATTAAGGTGGATATAGAAAAAGCTTATGACCAGGTGCAACGGGGTTTCTTATGAAAGGTCCTTAAGTAATTAATTTTTATGAGTAGTTCATCCAGTGGATAGCCACTTGTGTACTTAATCCTCATTATGCCATTCTTATTAATAGCTCTCTCACAGACTGGTTTCCAACTTCTTGTGGACTACATCAAGGCTATCCATTATCTCCACTTCTATTTTTGCTGTATTCAAAATATTTTTGTTGCTTTGTAAGCTGTGGTTCAGGCTAAATTACTTCATCCTTATATTCTAGGCATGAATAGGCCTTCTATTCCCATCTATTTTTGCTAATGATTGTCTTCTAATTGTCAAAGCAATGGTCCATGATGCTCTTTCTCTCAAATTACTGATGGATGCCTATTATTTTACTTTAGTCAATTAGTCTACTCTCTACACCTCGATAAACTTCTTCTCGAGATATTTTCATATGATATGGAACCACCACTCTATATGCTTGAATTTTTGATGAGACCTTAGCTCCTTAGCAAAGGCTATAGCGTCATTGTTGTCGTAGTGCAGTGTAATGACATCCGATGGCATGACACCTAGTTTCGCAATAAATTTTTTAAACCAGAATACTTTCTTAGTAGTTTCAAAGGTGGCGACGTATTCAGCTACCATGGTTGAATTCATGATGATCGATTATTTGAAACTCTTCCAACTAACTGAACCTTCATTGCATAAGAATACATACCCTGATGTGACCTTCTATCATCACATCAGATATAAAATTTGAATCGATGTATCCCTCCACTTTCAGCTCAAATCCTCCTCCAAAGATCAAGAACAAATTTTTAGTCCTTCTCAAGTACTTAAGAATATTCTTTACAGCTATTTAGTGTTCTTCATCTAGATTCGACTAATATCTACTTATGACACTCACGGTAAAGATTATATCAGGTTGAATACATAGCATGGCATACATGAGGCTCCCTATAGCTGAAGTATAAGGGATCTTGCTCATGCATTGGATCTCCTCAGGTGTATCAGGGCACATCTTCTTAGAGAGATAAATCCCATGCCTAAGGGATAAAAATCTCTCTTAAAGTTTTTCATGCTGAATCTCTTCAGCACCTCCTCTATGTACATTTTCGGTGAAAGACCTAGCATTCTTTTAGATCTATCTTTATAAACCTTTATTCAAGAATGTAGGATGTTTCTCCTAGATCTTTCATGAAGAATTCTTTTGACAGCCACACCTTGATTGAGGTCAGTATGAGAATGTCATTTTCAATCAGGAGGATATCATTCATGTATAGTATGAGAAATATGATAGCACTTTTACTAATTTTTTTGTACACACATGACTCCTCATTCTTGATGAAATCAAACGATTTGATCATATTATTAAAGAGAGTGTTCCAACTCCGAGATGCTTGCTTAAGTCCATATATGAACCTTTGTAGCTTGCAGACCTTATGATCACTATCACTGAAAGTGAAATCCATAGGGTGCTCCATACACATATCTTCCTCAATATATTTATTTAGAAAATAGTTTTCACATCCATCTATCAGATTTCATAATCATAATATGCTGCAACAGCGAGCAGTATCCAGATGAATTTCAGCATGACAACAGACGAAAAGATTTGCCTTATATGTCTTTAGCTTACCATCCAAATCTACTTTTCTTTGTAGATCCATTTACATCCTATAGGTACTATATTTTTGAATAGATCTACTAAAGTCCAAATCTGGTTGGAATGTATGGAGTCAATTTTTGACTTCATTGCTTTCTTCTATTTTTTGGAGTCAATATCTAACATTACTTCGTTATAGATTTTGAGATCATCTCTATGGTCTTTATCTCACATTAAGAACACTTCCTCAACATCCTCTATAAGTATGTCTAAATACCTTTTAGGAGGATGGAAGATCCTACTGGATCTATGAGATAGTGGAGATACTACATCTACTGGCTCACTATAAATAGGTTCAGACTCTAGGACTCGTTGCTCTTCAGAGACTCTCTCTTCAAGCTTAATTTTTTTCCATTACCTTCATCTTGGATAAATTATTTTTCAAAAGACAGCATGATGACTCACCTTTATATTGTGATCTTTTAGAAGTAAAAGTAGTATCACATGAATTCCTTAGGATATCTTATGAATCGAGTCCTAATAGATCTAGCCTCTAACTTATCAATCTGCTGTCGCTTAATATAGGTTGGATATCCTCAAATCTTGAGGTAACCAAGACTCGATTTCTTATCATGCCATATCTTATACAGTGTGGTAGGAATGGATTTAGAGAAAATTTTATTTAAAAAATAAATCACAGAAAGTAACGTATGTCTCCAAAAAAATAACGAAAGATTAGTGAAGCTTATCATGGACCGGACCATATCCAATAAGATCCTATTCTTCCTTTCGGATATCCCATTGAGTTGAGATATTCTAGGAGGCATCTATTATAAGACTATGCTATTATCCTTGAGATAGTTTTAAAATTTTTACTAAGATATTCATCTCTTCGATCTGATCGAAGAATCTTTATGGATTTTTCTATTTGCTTCTCCACTTCATATTTGAACTCCTTGAATTTTTTAAAGGCTTCAGATTTGTGTCACATTAAGTATACATACTCATTCTGTGAATAGTCATCGATAAAGGTTATGAAGTAGAGATAACCATCCTTGATTTGTAATCAAATGGACCACACATATCATTATGTATCAGGGCTAATATTTCAGTAGTCCTTTTTCATATCCCACAAAGTGTAGCTTGACCATCTTTCTTTGAAGACCAGACTCACAAACTAAATATGACTCGAAAGTCAATGACTCAAGAAGGACATCTTTCTTCAATTTGTTAATTCTATCCTATTGTCCAGATATGGAGCCCAAGAGGAGGGTGAATTAGGTCTTTAAAATTTTAGTGATTAGTGCTCACAAGCAGTATGCTTAACTTGATTAGTGAGGTGAGTTAATTAACAATGAAAAGAAGATTAACAAATGAACAAGTAATGAAGAAAAAAAATATGCAAGCACATCTAACATAAGAAATTTATAGTAGTTCGATGCTAACCTTACACCTACATCCACTCTTCAAGTCCCAACTTGAGAATTCAATCTACTAAAAGAATTTTCAATTTACAATACGTCGGATTACACCGATCCTTGCTGTTCAAGTAAGAATACTTATTTTTAGATACAAGCCAACCCACAAATCCTTCGATTACAGATTCGAATCAACCTATCCAAGTTTTGAAACTCCTCAAAACTCAAAACTCTAAGAACAATAGCAAAAAAAAGAGTACAAAAATTTTAGCACAAAGAGCTCCTTAAATGAGCACAGTAAAATAATAAAAGTACAATACTCAATGAGTAGAAGTCTTTGTTGGATACTCTCAGATGATTTGGACACTTGAATGGAGCTGGAGAGTGATTGGTGAGCTGATTGAATGCTTCTTTCTCTCTTGCTAGGCTTTTCTTTCTCTTTCTCGGATTTGAGCTTGATTACTTCTAAGTTGCTTTGATTTTCTACCTCTAAAGAGTATTTATAGTCTTTATTTAGTCTTGAGAGTATCTTAGAGTCGGTTAAGAGCCATTGGAGTATGTTTAATATGCATTAAATGCATCAAAAATGGACTAAAAACTGTCATTACGAGTGTCAGCTTCGCATGGGTTGACCCATAGGATGCCTCACCGGGAATGGGTAGACCCATGAGTCGTCTCATTTGGCCAGACAGAAAATCATGCTCTCTATTTTGATCTCAAGATCTCAGGGGTCAATCCATGGGTCGTCCTACTGCATGCCACAAGCCAAAATAAGTGCATGCCGGCTACCCAATATAAGGAGATGACCCAATTGGGTCGTCTCATTTTATTTCAATCCAATTTTTTTATATATTTAAAGTTCGAAACTTACCAAAATACTGTCAAACACTCTTAAATGGATTTGAATTAATTTGATACTCCCAAAAGACTTCAAAAATATCTCCAACTTGCAAAATCTTCAACTTTGGCACTCTTGAAGGAGCTTTTCAAACTCAATAATTTTGGACTATCTGAAATAACATCAAAGTATTCTCTAAGGATAAGAAGCTCATTAGTAGTTCCCTCAAATGGTTTGTGACCATCAAAATTAATTTTTGGGGCAACAATCTTCTCTTTTTGTTGATGACAAAATATTTGAATGTTCATAGAGAGAGATCAATAAAGCACAAAAGGTTGAGTTTTTAAAGTACTTGAAAGTTAAGAGAACATGCCAAAGGTTGAACACAAGTTATAGAGATTCATGAGTTCCATTTATTAGCAAGTTATGATGTTTTAAACCATATATTCTCATTTTTATTGAAAATTGCTTGTGAAATATCAAAATTTTATCAAAAATTATTTCTAACAGCAAAATTCTCTCCTTTTCTTATATGAAAAGATAAAAATAATTATTTTTGAAAAAAAATCTCCTCCTTTCTTATATAACAAATAGCCATATTGAAAAATTATAAAAACTTCCTCTTTCTCTCTTTCTTATTTCTCTCTCTTTTTGACATTATCAAAAATGGACTAAAGAGAGTTAATAAACAGTAAAATTTTTAATGAGTGAAAGAAGTAGGTTATGGGCTATGGTCCTACAACAGGTATCAGAGTAACTCTTAATTTAATAGTCATTCATAAATATCTAAGATGTCATAATCATAAGTTAACAATACAAAAGATGATAATAAATAACCTCATTTAAATACAACAAAATAAGAGGTTACAAAAGTCAAATACATGATCAAGTCACAAAATATTCATACATTACTACAATCATAAGGTTCTCATACACTTAATAAATACAATAACCAAGCAGTATGAGATCTAAAGTAGCTAGTACAAAATAGCAAAGACATGATCAGGGAGACTAGACATCAGGCTCGTGATCAGAAGAAACAAAATGAGGGAATGACTCCAAAGTAGAGTCACGACCACGTCTGCCTCGACCTCGACTGGATGATCTGGTCTGATTAGAAGAGGTCAGGGGATGGAATGCAATAGGCTGAACAAGGATAGGCTCGTGGATACAGAAGGTCTGGACTGGAGCTGAGTCCTAATAGTATCTAACCGAGATAATGCAGCTCTCATTGAAACTCTAAGCCCCTCAAGATCAGATGAAACATAATCCCTTGAGCTCCTAATATCAGTCCGGATCAGCTCAAGTGTCGATCTGAGTAGTCCATGAAGTCTCTCTACCTCCTAAGCAAGATCAGCTAACTGAGATGACAAACTGCTCGAGGTGTCCGCTCCAGCTGTCAGAGAAGTCAAGACCAGTCTGATCTCCCTCTCTATGTTGAAAGTCTGCCACTGAATCTGAGCATAGAGCCCTCTACACTCTCCAATCTGGAGCTCAGATCAGTCAATAACTATGCCAAAGAAGAGATATGTGGCACAACTGAGAGATCTAATGAGGAAGCAGAGAATGAGCTCAACTGAAGAGGTTGATACTGCTGCTGCTGTATCTGCTGAAGGATATACTACTGAAACTACTGGAACTGGTGAAGGAGCTACTCCTGAAACTGCTGTTACTGGATGGAAAGAATGCCTGCTATCCGCTCAGCTAGCAGTCCCATCTCGTCCCCCTCAATCTAGATGATGATAGCACGGCACGGCTCGTAGACGGAGGTGCACTAACTGAAGGACCTGCCTCAAGCTCCGATATAAAATGAATATCAAGGCTCGACCTGAGCTCAGGTGGTGATGAGGGACCTTCCCCTCATCACGCTCTTCCTCCTCCTCCTCCACAACTGTAGCACCTCGATCCTTGGTCCAATGACCATCCACTCTGATGAAACCCATATATCGAAGGGAGTGGTCATTGTAAGTGTCATTGTTCAGCAACCTACACACAGCCTCCTCCTCAAAACTCACACCACTGTGTCTAAAAATAACTATCAAGGCCATTCCATAAGGTAAGGGAGCCTTGGATTTATTCAAGACCTCCCTCATGGCATCAATCATAAAAAATGGAAGATTCAGTAGAGACTCAGATACAACATGGTGCATCAGATATATATCCCGTCCAGTCATCAGGTCATATCTTCTTCTTCTAGGGAAGAAGATCCTAGAGATCATGTGGTGGAGTAGTCTCATCTCCACACTCAAATCTTTTGCCTCAATTTTCATGAAATCTACAACATCATCTCTCCCTAGGATGGTCCTGAGTCCATTCTCTTTTCTAAGAAGCTCATCAAGACAGCTTCCCTCATAGGACATTTGAAGTAATCTACCAACCTAGCAGCATTTAAGACAATTTCAATACCCTTTACAACTAATCTTAGAATTCCATCAGTAAACACTAGGTTTAAGTAAAATTCTTTCACCAAGTCTATGTATACCGGCTCAGACAAGCTATAGAAGAACCTCCACCCTTGACTAATTATCTTTTCACCAATTAAAAATCATCTCTTCTCAAGAACCGAAAATCTACATTCCTTCCTAAAGTAACTTTTCTGGCAGAGAGAGGAACCTTACATGGAATCCTGGGAGGAGAGGCTTGAGCAGGGATCTGAGCTGCCCTCTTTCTTCTTTCTTCTGTCTCTAGTGGCCTCACAGATTTTTTTCTTGGGATAGCCGCATCTTGGGAGCCATTATTGCAATGAGGGCCAAGGAATCGATTAAAGGAAGAAAAGAAGGTGAAGGGTTAATGGGGATGAGGAGAAATGAGGGATTTAGAGGTGTTGTTTAGGATTTTTGAAATGAGGATTTCAAGGGTTTGGTAAGGATCATGAAAGAGTGGGTTTTGATCATGGATAGGCCAAAAGAAGAGTCTTCCCAAGTTTTTAAGGTTGAAACTAGGAATTTTTGGGCCTATGAAGGGTTGGATTTAGGTATTTGTGGTCGATGGAAAGCTTGGAGAGGATGGTTTTAGTTTGGGATGAAAGGAGGAAGATAAATAGTGAATGAGTTGGCCCTTTTGGGTTTTAAACAAAAATTTAATGGATTGACCCACTTTGAAACCCATTTACCCGACAATTTGGGATGTCCCATGGGTCATCCCATCCAGGGTTAGTTTAGGCGATGAGAAGGAAATTCAAAAATGAGAGAAAAATCGAAGGAAAAAATTTGGAAAGACTTGAATTGACTTGAGATGATTATGTAGAGCTTAGATTAATTTTGGTATGATTTTGATGAAGAATTTCAATAGAAAAAAATTCGAGATCATATCTGAATAACTCTGAAGACTTTTAATTGGCATGAAACAGACCTCAAATAAAAGCAGATGCCTTCTAAATTTAAGATGATGAAGTAAAAAAATTTGAAAAAAATTTGAAAGAAGAACCATGATGAGAGGTCAAGCAAAAGGATCTAAGATGCTTAATTTCCTCTTAATTGCACAAAATCTATCTTCATTTAAAGCTTTAGTAAATATGTCAACTAATTATTTCTTAGTATTTATATATTCAAGCATTACATTATTATTTTGAACATGTTCCCTTATAAAGTGATGTCTAATTTCAATGTGTTTTGACCTAAAGTGTTAGATTAGGTTCTTAGTCAAATTAATGACACTAGTATTATCACATCTTATAAGAATGTCTTTAAGTTTAATCTCAAAATTTATGAGTTGTTGCTTAATCCACAAGATTTGAGCATAGTAACTTCCAGCTACAATATACTCGGTCTTGACCGTAGACAATACCATCGAATTTTGCTTCTTGCTAAACCAAGAGATTAAGTTGACTCCTAGAAATTGGCAAGTTTCATAGTGCTTTTTCTATCTAATCTACACCCAGCAAAATCAGCATCTGAGTAGCTCATTAGATCAATAGAAGATTGCTTAGAAAATCAGAGTCCTAGGTTTTGTGTTTCTTTAGGTATTTGAATATTCTTTTAACAGTATTCAAGTGTGATTCCTTAGGGTTAGATTGATATCCAGTACACATACATACGTTGAATATTATATCAGGTTTACTGACAGTAAGATATAACAAAGAACCCATCATGCCTCTATAAAGCTTTGAATCAACAGACTTACCATGTTCATCCTTATCTAATTTACAAGAAGAGGTCATAGGAGTACTTACACTCTTGGAGCTCTCCATCCTAAATTTTTTAATAATTCTCTTGTGTACTTGCTTTGGGTGATGGAGATCTCTTCCTTCATTTGCTTGATTTGGAGTCTAAGGAAGAAAGTGAGTTCTCCCATCATACTCATCTCGAACTCTCCCTCCATAAGCTTGGCAAATTCTTAATACAAAACTTCATTAGTAGACCCAAATATAATATCATCAACATATATTTGTATAACTAGTATCTCTTCATCTTTCTTTTATAAAAGAGTTGTATCTACTTTTCTCTTAAAAAATTATTTCTAATAAAACTTACTTAGTCTTTTATATCAAGCCTTAGGGGCTTGTTCAAACCATACAAGACTTTGTTTAATTTAATATGTGGTTTGGATATTTATGATTTTTAAAACTTAAGGGTTGCTCTACATAGACTTCTTCAGTAATATAACCATTTAGAAAGATATTTTTAACATCCATTTGAAATAGTTTAAAATTATGAAACATGCATAAGCAAGCAACATTCTTATAGCTTCTAATCTAGCAACAAGTGCAAATATTTCATCAAAATCAATTTTTCCTATTGGTTATATCCTTTAACAACTAGTCTTGCCTTATTTCTAATTACATTACCATCTTCATCAAGTTTATTCCTATCTTCATGAGATAGAATCCTAGTAAGACTAGGATTCCACCTTGCACCACATAAGCCCCCCCCACGCCCTCTCTCTTATTCCACGCCAATCTTCTCTTATTTTGTGCAACAAAAGCCCTCTCCTAGGTCTCTCCCACGTTCACAAAGGTTTCCTCTCTTCTTTCTTACATGGAAGGTGTTTGGATCAAAT
>KE504674.1:0-12154 GCA_000441515.1 Elaeis oleifera | reverse complement strand
AAGATCTAATCCTGAAACCTTAGATCTGGGTTCCTTCATTACCTCCTAGGCTAGTTGTCTTTGTAGGATCAAACAAATCTATATATAAAAGTTTTAAAGGTTTAGAAGTTGAAACAATGTTCATAGGTCTAAAAGAAACTCTTGTTTGCTTACTTAATTGACATGCATCATAAATTTTATCTTTTTCAAAATTTATCTTTGATAAACCAAAAATTAAATTCTTTTTAATAATTTAATTTTATTTTTCAATCTTAATTCTTTAAATCATCCAAAAGCTCATGAAATGCTTCTTGCAGTTCATCATAAGAAATTCATTTTGAGTTTCAGTGATTACCTCATTTTCATGTGCCATAAGGCACAAGTTGACTTCTTCATGGGTTCATCATCTGAGGTAGAGTCATCACTGTTACTCTACGTAGCCATCATTGCCTTTTTCTTCTTGAACTTCTTCTGACCCTTCTTGAGCTGGAGACAGTCCGATCTAAAATGGTCTGACTTCTTATATTCATAACGAATGACGGGCTGTTCTTTCTCTTTTCTTTACTCGGCTCCTCCTTAACTAGTGATCTGCTCTTGATTCCTTGTCTTCTTTTCTTCATAAACCATCTGAATTTTTATGTGATTAATGCTAAATCCTCATCAACTTCATTGTTTCTGATTTTTTTGAATCTTCTTCTTCTTGAGCCGTTGATTTGAGGGCAATTGTCTTCTTTCTTCTGATCTCTTCTTCAGAATATTGCTTCATGGTCAGCTCGTGGGTCATGAGAGATCCAAGCAGCTCCTCCAAAGGTAGGATATTTAAGTTCTTAGCTTCTTGAATCACCGTGACCTTTACCTCCCACGATCTTGATAGAGACCTACAAACTTTTCTTACAAGGTCACTGTTAGAATAACACTTTTCAAGATTTTTTAGATCATTTATGATATCAGTGAAATGAGTAAATATTTGAGTTATAGACTCATCAGGTTCTATTTTAAACAATTCATAGTTGTGCACAAGCATGTTGATTTTTGACTCTTTTATTTGGTTTGTACCCTCATGTGTAACTTCTAACATATCCCAAATTTTTTAGCTGAATTACATATGGAAATATGATTGAATTTATTTACATGTAGGGCATAATACAAGACATTCATGATTTTAGCATTGAGCTGAGATATTTTCTTGTCAAATTCATCCCATTCACCTTCCAGTTTAGGGAGGGACACACCATCAATCAACTTAGTGGGTGTGTAAGGTCCATTCACTATGATACTCCACATATCATAGTCAAGTGCTTAGATAAATATTCTCATTCGAGCTTTTCAATAGGTATAGTTGAACCCATTGAAAAGTGGAGGTCGGTTGGTGGATTGTCCCTCGACTAGAGATGTGCCAAATTAGGCTATCATTGATCTTTGGCTCTTGATGGTTAAATCAAGCAAAAGCTAGAGCACCGGGCTTTGATACTACTTGTTGCCCAGATATGGAGCCCAAGAGAGGGGGTGAATTGGGTCATTTAAAATTTTAGTGATTAGTGCTCACAAGCAATGTGCTCAACTTGATGAGTGAGGTGAGTTAATTAACAATGAAAAGAAGATTAACAAATGAATAAGTAATGAAGAAAAAAAATATGCAAGTACTTCAAACATAAGGAATTTATAGTGGTTCGGTACTAACATTGTATTTACATCCATTTTTTAAGTCTCAACTTGAGAATTCAATCCATTAAAAAATTTTAATTTACAACATGTCGGATTACACCGACCCTTGCTGTCCAAGTAAGAATATTATTTTTGAGTACAAGCCAACCCACAAATCCTCCAATTACAGGTTCAGTCAACCTATTTGAGTTTTGAAACCCTTCAAAACTCAAACTCTAAGAACAATAGAAAAAAAAAGAGTACAAAAATTTCAGCACAAAAAGCTCCTTAAATGAGCACAGTAAAATAATAAAAGCATAATACTCAATGAGTAGAAGCCTTTATTGGATACCCTCAGATAATTTGGATACTTGAATGCAGCTGGAGAGTGGTTGGTGAGCTGATTGAATGCTTCTTTCTCTCTTTCTAAGATTTTCTTTTCTCTTTCTCAGATTTGAGCTTGATTACTTCTTAGTTGCTTTGATTTTCTATTTTTAGAGAGCATTTATAGTCTTCATTTAGTCTTGAGAGTATCTTAGAGTCAGTTAAGAGCCGTTAGAGTATATTTAATGTACATTAAATACATCAAAATATACTGAAAACTAGTCATTACGAGTGTCAGCTTCGCATGGGTCGACCCATAGGATGCCTCACTGGGAATGGGTAGACCCATGAGTCATCTCATTTAGCCAAAAAGAAACCATGCTCTCTGTTTTGATCTTAGGGTCTCAAGGGTCGATCCATGGATCGTCCCACTGCGTGCCACAAGTCAAAATAGGTGCGTGCTAGCTATCCAATATAAGGGAATGATCCAGTTGGATCGCTTCATTTTATTCAATCTAATTTTTATATATTTAAAGTCTAAAACTTATCAAAATACTGTCAAATACTTTTAAATAGATTTGAATTAATTTGATACTCTCAAAAGGCTTCAAAAATATCTCCAACTTACAAAATCTTCAACTTTGATACCCTTGAAGGAGCTTTTCAAACTCAACAATTTTGGACTACCTGAAACAACACCAAAGTATTCTCCAAAGACAAGAAGCTCATTAGTAGTCCCCTCAAATAGTTTGTGACCATCAAAATTAATTCTTGGGGCAACATGTCCTCTCCTATATGGCCTAGCCTATGGTGCTACAGATATCTTTGGTTTAGCCTATCTCTTGGTCTCTTAGATCCTATGACATTCATTACTTGCTTATTAATGTTCACATATGCATCAACATGCAAATGATAGAGACTGTCAATCATAAAGATATGTGCAATAATTTTATTCTAAAATAAATTGAATATTAATCTTTATTGAAATTAAATATGTAATCATCCTGTGCTAGCACAAACATAGAAATCAAATTTTTGCTAGCTACAGGCATATAAAATAGTCTCTACATTCTAAACTATATCATTTTGCTAGCTACAGGTACATAAAATAGTCTCTATATTCTAAACTATATCCTTATGGTAGTCATGGAGGATAAGTGCCCATAACCAGAGCAGCAACTCTTGTCCAATTACTGACTCGAAGAGTGACTTCACCTTCCCTCAGCCCTCTATTTTTTTTAGATCCTCTATTGAAGTGCACAAATGAGCACTAGAGCCAAAATCTAAAATTTAATTGGAAGAAAAGGAAACCATAACATTAGTTTCTATAATGAGCAAGTCAGACATACCTTCAAAAGGTGTGTCCTTTTTGTTCTTCAGGCTTGCCAAGTATGTAGGATAATTTCTTCTCTAGTGGCTTTCGATATTGCAATGAAAATATTTTTCTTTATTATCGTCCTCCTTTGAAACTTTCTTCTTTAGCCTGATCTCAATCTTGTGCTTCTTCACAGGCTTCTTCTTCTTCCAAGTAGACTTCTCTTGAAAGACGATGCCTGCTCCATAATAAGAATGATGCCTCTTAAACTCTTTAAGGTCCCTTCAGTTGTTACCAATATATTAAGTAATTCAGGCAGGATGCTATCAATCTTATTTATATGGTAGTTTATAATAAATTATTCATATGAATCAGAAAGAAACTGCAGGATCAGATACACCTGCAAATCCCTATGCATGGTTATTTCGAGCTTCTGAAGCTCCTCGATATTTTTGATCATTGTCAAACAATGATTGTGGATCGACTGTCCATCACGTATTTTCACTCTGAAGAGTCTTCTGAAGATCTTGAAGTGAGCTATGCGACTCTGCTCATCGTACAACTCTTGTAGATGAGTCAACATGTCCTTAACAGTCTTCATATCTTCATGCTGGTGCTGTAGTTCGTTAGACATAGATGCCAAGATGTAGCATCTAACTCAATTATCGTCATCTATCGATTTTTCAAGTGCAGCTCGTTGATAGGAGATGGATGAGTTGGTAACAAAGATTTTCTAATTGAGAACATGGGTTAGCTTCTCAGAATTGAGAACTATTCTCAGGTTCCTAAGCTAGTCCTTATAGTAGGTTTCGATCAACCTATTGGACTCTAAGATACGAGCTAGTAGGTTAGAAGACAACATGATTAACTACAGAGAGTAAAGTTTTATAGTTAGATGTTTATATTTGATTTTAATTTATTTAAAATTTTAAAATAAATATAACTCTCACTATTTTTATGAGTCTCTCACACTCCTCGGGTGAAAAAATAGAAATCCTTATGCGATAGGTGTTTCAAGTTGGTACTGTGATCCCACTGATCTACGCATACCTCACCTAACTATTATTGATGGTGCGCAAACCAATAAGTGGATAACTCTTTGTCCATTACTTTTCTAAGCAAGTTGCAACGACATCGGTCTCTAAATCCGTGACCTCACCTAATAGTTATTGCTCATATTTTTTGATTAAGTCAGACCCATCATTCACCAACGGATGCAAAATCATCATTGAATCTCTCATTTAATAGTTATTGGACCAAACCCTATCTCTATCCTGGAGCATCTAATACTAATAGAGTGGTTGTGTCTTTCTGATACAACTGAACCACTATGACCAGTCGAGAACAATCAATGCCAGGAAGATATCCGTATCTCTATAACGGTGGAAGACCACTAGACTTAATATGTGTGATGAGATTTATTTAGATCTTTTTTAACCATTTACATCTCATGCAAATCTTTAATCAATTAGGGCATGGACACAGCTCAAATCATTAGGCACCCAAATTCAAAACTGATCATAGTTAGCCAAATAAGTGAGAGATTGGTGGAGGCTTCCCACTGCCAGAATCAACGGTCCTAATTAAATAGCCACCACTCAATTACTTGCCTTAGACACCAACTTATCCTGATCAATTTCAAATTGGGTTAACCTAAGTGATCGAGGCTCGAGCCACTAAACCAAGACCAGATTATAGGTCAAATTTTAACACATGCAACTTAATCGATTTGATCCTACAACTATTGATTCGATCTTGAGTAGACTCGACCTAATCGCAATTAACTCTTTGATTCGATTAGATCAATTGCCCAATTTTATTGAGCCCATCATGTGCCAATCAAGAACCTTAGGACTCTAATCAAATTAGAGATCCAAATGATCTTACCATAAATCCAATGTGTAGAAATTTCATATTTTAACATAAAATTTTAGATCTGAATTCAGATCTAAAATAAATTTCAAATCTGAATGAAACAACACATAAAATCTTCAGATTTGAAACTAATTTCAAATCTGAAAGAAAATAAATTTACTTCAGATCTGAAACAATATCATAATAACAACATATATTATGCAAAAATTTCAGATCTTATAAATTTTAATATTTTACATCATTTTAGGATAACTTTTCAGCATAACTGAATTATACCAGGACAACCTTATATCAAAACGATATATAATCTATTAATTAAATTTAGATCTGATTTTTGCAAATCAGATTTCAGATCAACATGATTTCATGTTCATATTAGAATCTCGCTCTGATACCAGTATTGAAAATGGATGGTTCATGCATGTGGTTTTAAAATTTTTATTAGCAATGGAAACAACATAGATTAAAATATTTCTAATCTAAGTATGTATTAGATATGATCTACTAAACCACCTAAAAGGATCTATCATATAAACATTGATCATGTATCTGAAATCTAATTTTAATAACATAATCAAAGAAGAGATCATATCTCCATATCTTATCATGGGTCGATCTATATCATAGTCAATGATCGTGAATGTCTGGATTCTTCAAGCCGCACAAGTGTCCGACCTCTACAGATATCCATACGAGGTCTTGATCTAGTCAGAGATTTCTTGATCTCCTTGGGGTGTTAACTCCTTTTAGAGATCGCTTCCTGATGGTTGAATGGGATCCTTCTTCGTTTCTCACAGACTTTTTCAAAGATGAAGAAGAATAGGAGGAAAAAGAGGAGGAAGATGAAATTGAAGAGAATCCTTTCTCCTTTTCTTTTTTTCCTCTTCCCAAAATCCAATGCCTAAGATAAGATGCCCTCTAAGAAACCTCATGCCAAGAGAGAGAACCCTCACCCCTCTATCTGATTTTTCACCATAAAAATCAGATTACTTCTTCATATGTCGCACCCCCTACATCTCCTCCTTTTAATTGGCGTTCAAAAAGGATAAGGTCCAACCTAATATAGATAAGTTCAATCCTTATCTAATAAGGAGTGAATTCAAAAGAAACTTATCTACACCCTTTTGGCATGGAGAAGGGAGGCATGGAGAAGGTTTGGGCGTGAGATATCTCATGCAAAACACAAGGGAGGTGTGAATAATGGCGTGGCTTCATATGGGATGATACTAGGGAGAGAGAGTCCCAATCAAATTAGGACTCTTTGGTGCTTTAATTAATCCCTAACTAATTAAGAATTGGTTGTACCCAAAGAGAAGAAGATCTTAATCTAACTAGGAACCCAATTAGATCTTAATCTAATTAAAAATTAGTTACATCCAAGTCCTAATCAAATCAAGAATTGATCTCTCTTGCAATTAGGTTATCTCATAATCTAATCAGGCTTGATCTAATCAAATCCAAACCTTGTCAAATTGAACCAATTCAATTAGACTTGATTCTAATCCCATTATTTAATCAAATTGAGCCAAATTGTAATCCAATTGCTATTTAATTCTCCTATAACTCATTAACTCTTAGTGAATTTCTTTATTATAATTTTGTATTGAATTAATCATCAATCATATTCATAATTAGATCCAATTACGATTTATAATAGCAACTCAACCATCTGATCGTCAAAAATCTCTATTATGTGTGATCCCATACTTTCTATTCTGTCTAGTAGTGAGATACATCGTGATCCCTATCATAATATCATTGAAACTTCTTTCAATAGGTTAGAATGATTCCAACTCTATCCATCAAGAATTATCGATCATCAAAATGATGCTTGATGAGTCTCACAATCCATCAATGATACCTAGTAGTATATGGTGGTAACCAAGCAGAATGAAATTACTAAGCTTTAGATGCAGCAATCATGTGGTTCAGTCCTTCTATCATGAGTTTAGACTAGATGGATGTCATGAAAAACTTGTCAAACCCAATGTCAGTCATATGCAAGATTGACTTGACTAGAGTTTATTCATGAATTTCTGTGAAAATTCTTTTCAGTATTCATACTTGCTTCAACCAAAGATTTCTTGAACTCAATCTTGTGAATCGCATAGAACTACTCCTTTTCTACCAAGATTGATAGATTCCATATAAGTACATCTCACTCTTAATAGTGAATTTAAACTTACTATAGCTAACATACACCGCAAAGATCCAAATGGCTAGAAGATTAAGTATATGTACTGTCAAACTACAATAACCTCACTACGAATAATCGAGGCACCATAGGTCAAAGGATCACTCACACCATTGTAGCATCGAGTAAATCACTTATAAGTAAGTAGACATCTAAGTGGCTTCCTCTCCCTTCATCAAAGATAAGCTATCCTATTGGGTAAGCTAGCTGCCCAGTTAGTCTTACAATCCTCATCTTTGTATGCTCAACTAGTTTATTCCAAATATAGATTTCATCATTCCTGGGTTGCCTATAGACCACCCACTCGTAGCTCCCCTATCTGGTGGAAAATTGCTACTATTGGGAAACGTATTCAATTTCAGTTTATGTGGCTTATTGGCAATAGATCGTCAATAAATGTGCGAACTGATCCTTGACTGTCGAACATGCTTTTGTCTCACTGGCCTTCTTTATCAATGTTGATGTTGATCTGGAGGCTTATACAATTGCTGATTTTATTTACCTGATAAACATGGAATATATCATTCTTGGCCTTTATTTTAATACTGAGATGATGACCATAATTATTTTATGCCCTTGCATAAGCATTTGGTCTGATTAGTTAGATTGGGCTCCTTCAAGATCCATAATTGTCTCCTCTATTAAACATATTGCTGTAGCTCTTTTCCATCTCCTTCTTTTATATTTAGATATCATTTTCTTGGATTTGGCAACTTGTGTTTCTAAGCGAGTAAGATGTTTTTGTTGAAACTTGTTTGGCAACGTATACCCACTAAAGAACTACTATCATACAGACATGTGTTGCACTCTTCTTCGCCTCAATGTGATTTGTGTGCTACTTTTGTGGAGGATTGTCAACATGTAATCATCACATGTATTTGCATAATATTGTTGGCTTCTTTATGGTATCATTTTGGATGTCCTTGAAGGGAAGAAAGTCTATTTCTAGCAGATAACAAGGGTTGCATCTAAAATTTTTTATATATTGAACTAATAAAAATCAAATCTTTATCTGCATTGCAGTGGAATAGGGATCAAATCTTCAGAATCTAAATTCAAATCTTTGCGTAGGCCTAGATTTGCAGACACTCTACTTCGCGAGCATGCTAAGCTCCGCAGAAAAGTGGGATGAAGCTTCGGATTAAAGCACTTTCACAAGGCTACCAAGGGAGAAGAAATAGCTACTGGTGTGACGCCTCATACCAGCAAGGAGACGCCCACAATGGAGCCCATGGCAAGAAGGAGGGCGGCAAGAAGGAGGACGCCTAAGGGTAACACCCACAAGCTCTCTCATGCCTCTCTCTCTCTCTCTTTCTCTCTTTCTCACAATCTGATTGCTATACATCCATAGGTAAAGACCCTCCTTATTTATAGATGATTCTCTATGACCCATAAGATTAGGACTCCTAATTCAAATAAGCTTTGAATCAGTTTATAACTTATCAAAGGACTCCTACATAAGAAAGATTGGCGCCTAACTAGGCGCCAATCATGCACCCACACCCACATCCATGTGGGACGGCCTACAACCAGCACCAAACTAGGTGCTGATCGACCATAGAGGTGAGAGAGTCTCAGTGAAAATGAACTCTAAGAATCTCATCCAAAATTGGATCAATTCGAATCCAATTCAAAGTTGATTTGAAACAATTTTGAAAGATTGTCAATCCTAAACTGTTTAGGATTTAGAACGAAGTCTAACTTAAAATTTTGAATCTTATTAAGTCTAATTAAACTAAATCTAATCTAAAATTAATTAATACTTAAATTCAATCTCTCATGGGCTTTTGGATCATAAATCAAAAACCATTCATCCCTGAGATTGAGCCTGAACCTCATGTGTAGTGCTAGCTAGACATAGTCAACTCTTCAATCCTATTTGACCCATAATTTAATTCTCAATCAAGTTAGTCTATATATTTAATCAAGTCAAGTACTTTCAAATTGGATATATAAACATAGGTCAATACTTTTCTATATCGTCTGACTTTTATGCATGACTCTATAGGTTCAAACACTAAGTGGTAGCGTAGGAACTGTTTCCTACACTAATCGAAGATACCATCTAGTAATAGTTTTCGACGTTCGAATAGATCGAATAATCATAAGAGAATATTTTAGAATCTATGCATATGGTTACTGTATAATTCATCCCTTTGATCCTGAATGCTCTAGAATGATCTAGAGTGAACTGACAATCCTAAGTATTTCATCCATATTATATTTCAACATTTCAAATCCATCTCATGGATTATTCTGACTAAAATTTATTAAAGTAAATACAGTGATACATCAGCTCCTATAATCCAAAGGGATCAATCTCATCTTGATCCACACACAGACTTCACAAGTACTTGATTGTACCCAATAGCCTTCCATCACTGCATTAGAATTTCAGATAGTCCGGTATCAAAGTACAGTGAGTTGCTTGCAAGTCACTATGGTGATCTCAGGTCTAAGAGATATTTATGTCCATATGCTTCATGAGCAGCTCTTGACAGCAGAATGCTCAGCAGATGAGTCACTTGTTCAATGATAATATACTCCTACATCTCACCTGTATGTCATGTTAGTGTCACCACACTCGGTTAAGAGGACAACCAATCCATATGGCACACAATGACCTCCACTCGATAAACGTCATCGTTCTATAATAACGTATCATTTGATCGTGAATATATTTAAAATTATACTATGAATCCTCTTTTATCGATTACTAACATAGTTCTAAGGACTTCATCACAACACAAGAGTTCTACAGAGAACATGCAACTTTTGAGGAATAATGTCAAAATATTTTTATTTATTAATGAATAATTCATATATACAAGAAACTCAATCGTCATATGATTAATTTTAGGACATATTTTCAACAACTCCCACTTAGACTAAGCCAATCAGGATAGTATTTTATATTCATCTTCTATTTGAAATCATCGAACTCTTTGATCTCGAGAGCTTTAGTGAAGGGTCGGCTAGATTCTTCTTTCCATCGATTTTCTGAAGCTTGACGTCATCTCGATCCATGATCTCTCGTACCAGATGGTAGCAGCGCAGAATATGCTTGGTGCGCTTATGTGACTTTGGTTCCTTCATCTGAGCTATGGCTCCAATGCTGTCACAATACAGCAGGATGAGGCCATCAATAGAAGGTATAACTTTCAGATCGGTGATGAATTTTCTCAACCACATTGCCAACTTTGCAACATTGGATGCAGCAATGTATTCTGCTTCGTATACAGAATTAGCCACAATATATTGCTTGAAACTCTTCCAGCAAACAGCTCCTCCATTCAAGGTAACATGTAGCCCTACATGCTTCTGCTGTTATCACTATCTGACTAAAATTAAATCAGTATATCCTACAAGTTTCAGATCAGTGTCTGCATAGATAAGCTATTGATCTTTAGTATTTTTTAAATACTTAAGAATTATCTTCACAGTCTTCCAATGATTTTCATTCGGATCAGACTAGTACCTACTCACTATCCCTAGTGAATAGGCCACATCTGGCCTCGCACACGTCATGGCATACATGATGGATCCCATTGCCGAATAAATGATATTCTACTCATACACTCTCTCTCCTGAGGATTTATCGGACAATCCTTTTGGAAAGAGTAATTTCATAACCTATCAAAAGATAGTCTTTCTTGAAATTCTCCATGTTGAACCGTTTCAATATGATATCAATGTACGTGGATTGGGACAGTCCAAGCAACCTTCTAGATCTATCCCTATAGATCTTCATCCTTAGGATGTAGGATGCTTTTCCCAAGCTCTTCATGGAGAACTATGATGATAACTACAGCTTCACACTCTACAAAGCTAGGATGTCATTTTCTATTAACAGTATGTCATCTACATATAGTATAAGAAAATGACTGCAGAATCGATAGCGCACTTGTAGATGCAAGGCTCTTCTTCATTCCTAACGAAGTTATACATTTTGATCACCTTATCAAATATATATTCCAACTCCTAGACATCTGCTTAAGTCCATAAATGGACCTATTTAGCTTGCATACCTTAGACTCATCTGTAGATGCGAACCTTCAGGCTGTATCATATATACCTCTTATTCCAGCTCTCTGTTAAAGAAACGATTTTGACATCCATTTGTTAGATCTCATAATCTAAGTGTGCAGCTATAACAAACATAATCCGGATGGACTTAAGCATTGCCATAAGAGAGAATGTCTCGTCATAGTTAATACCATAACACTGATGGTAACTCCTAACAACCAGATGGGCTTTATAAGTCTCTATCTTCCTTTCTGCTCCTCTTTTCTTTGAAAATCCACTTGCACATTATGGGTTTTATTCCTTTAAACAGATCAACTAGTGTCCATACACTATTGATCTTTATGGACTCCATCTCGAACTTCATGACTTCTAGCCATTTCTGAGAGTCAAGTTTTTGCATGGCTTCCATATAGGTGATCGGATCCTCATCGTTCTCATCTAATTCGATGAGATCACTATCCCGGATCAAAAATGATAGTATCTGTCCGGCTAACACGGTACTCTATCGGATCTCCTCAATGGTGCCTCTACTAGCTCCAGATTCGATTCTCCAATCAAATCTAATTCTGTGTGTGTCGATCCTTCCACCTCTTGAACTTTACCAAGTTTAATTTTATAAGCATTAGTTTCTTCTTTAAGAAACTCTTTTTTAAAAAGACTGTCCTATTACTGACCAATACCTTTTATTCTTCAACGAGGTAGAAGTAGTACCCTTTAATTTCTTTGGGTACCTTACGAACAAGAATTTATCAAACTTAAGTCTAAGCTTATCTGTCTTTAAATACTTGACATAGTGT
>KE504673.1:1841846-1854866 GCA_000441515.1 Elaeis oleifera | reverse complement strand
TTTTTTTTTGAAATATGAAAGAGAGGGAGGTGAGGGTGATACATGAGGAGGTTGAGAGGGAGTTGGAGGGCGAGGAAGCGTGAGACGAAGCATCGAACGGAGGAGAGCGAGCTGAGGTCGAGAGGGAGGACGATGATCTCTGCATCGGGGCACTCAGCAACAATCCGAGCCTTGAACTCCTCCGCCGCCTTGAGGCTCCTCGCCGGCAGCACCAGCCTCGCCCCGCGCTTCGCCAGCACCCTCGCCGTCTCCGCCCCGATCCCCGACGTCGCCCCTTCAAACCAACTCCAAGATTCCGATAACAACCGAGAGAACAACAAAATATTAGAGAACAGAATATATATCAATATTGGAATCGAGATCTCTACCGGTGATGACGGCGGTAATAGAGCGGAGGTCCGGGCAAGCTTCTGTGACGTCCTCCGCCGTCGACTTGGACCCGTAGCCGCTGGGTCCGGCCGAGCCCAGCAGATACCTCACCGTTCCCAGCATTCCCTTCTTAAAACACCACTCCTTTATCTTTTCTCTTTCTTTGAAGCTTAATGTATTTAATACCATCCGGTGCCACCCCAAGACAAAAGGATGTGATATATATAAGAGACAGTAGCTAGGAAATATATATTTAGAACGTAGGAACGGAGAGCTTTGGATCAACAACAGCTGACGCTATGTTTCCACCAAGAGAAGATAAAATATAAAAGAAATGGAATGGAGACGGGACATGAAAAAGAGAGGGTATTATTTAATGATAGTGAGTGTTAATAACCTTTCGCACAAGACAAACAAGGGGCGGGAATATCTGAGAGGAGAAGGGGCGATAGCCACTAATAATAGCCGGCGATCTAGTGAAAAGGATTGACTAGTATTCGGCGATGTTACATCGAGCATATCACGTAGCAGCCGCACCATCTCCTCTCGTCCGCGTTATAATTGATTTGGAGTCCCCATAACCACCGAAAGTGCTTTCCTCGATGTAACCCACGGCTAAAAGTCTTACGTGGGCCCTAGATTACATGCTTCAGGGCCCAATTCCCCAACCACTGACCATCATTGCCACGTGCCATGAGTTGATTGGTTAGAAGTTTGCATGGCGAATGGTTTTGGGTAGGATGGTCGTTCCCTGTAGTGGTAGGAAAAGGGGTCTTCGAGTGGGATGAGGACAGCCGTCCGATCATGATGGTCCACCGGAGTAATTGGTACACCCGAGCGGGCGCAACGTTGGGTCCGGTAACTCGTGTGTGGGGCCCGCCGAATGGGGTTATGGTGGACAAGGGGGCGAACGGCGAGCAACGGGTCCCGCCGTGGCCGGGCCGCTGTGCCGTCGCACGCGCGCCTGGGATAGCAATGATTGGGTTCACGAGGGGATAACTAGTCCACACCATCCAGAGGATAACTTTGTTCCATGCTATTCCCCTCTGTCCCCATTCCTTTTGGCATCTTATCCACTCTCCGTTTTGGGACACCATATATTACGACCTAGTACCTCAACCACAAGCTAGTAGAAAGATAATTAATTTTAGGTCCCTTGATCTTATTTAATTGTCCAAATGATGCCTTCTGATTTGGTTCTTCGGATAATGCCTCAGATTGTTACAAGATCAAGCTCATAATCTCAATGAATTAGGGGATACTGCAGCATTGGATCTTTTAGGACTACCCATGAGGCGATCATGATGTTTGTGATTGGATTTGATCATATTTGAATATTTTGATTAGACAAGAATGCTGGAGATTTAAACATGAGAATATGTGAGTCCATATAAACATTTGTTTAGTTGTATATTAATTGTGCACTAGATATTTTGAATATTTAAACATATCATACGGCATACCACCTCCCATTTAGAGGATAAAGGTGTTAATTTATTAAGCCTTATTGACTTCTTGCTCTAAATCATCATAAGTCATAACATAAATCGGGTTATGGTGAGATTACCTCTCCTTGCCAGCAACTATTGGCAGATGGGATACGATTTGACGATATTGGTCAAGTGAAGCGTGGAAATTAAGTAGTGAACAATCCTGCCTTTGAGATGATCTTTTCCGATTGAGATTGAATGAACTTCTAGTTCGCTACCGAGTCCTGGCCAAATCATAAAATTTCTTGCTTCGCATTAAAATTTGCACTCATGATCTCTGCACTCTCGTAGATTAATCTGCGGTCAACGCTCATGGACTTCAGCTCATTTCACAAAACGCACAGTCACATGAATAAAGTTAGCGGGATACTGAAGTCAGAAGTCTATTGGTAGAGAGCTCACCACATGCAGGTATTCATGAAGTTTGCTTTGGAATCTCTTCTTTTGTGGCTTGGCTTTTCCTTCTCTTCTTACGCATACTAAAGTTGTTGCGAGTCTTTATGCTACGAGGGCAGAAAGGAATGAAAAGTTGTCCATCTGGAATCCTTAACCTAGACAGATCCATCCTCCTCCCCTCAGAAAAGAAAGTTTGCCCATCTCCTTTCCACCTTGCAATCCAGAAAGAGAGGAGAGAAAAAAACAATGCCGTCCGCTTTCCACAAGTTTATATGCATACTTCCATCTATTTATTCAAATTAAATTAAACAAATCTGGTAGTTGGACTCCTATCTAAAACCACTCTTCCATCTGTGACATACAATTCTCTATGTTTATGATTCTTTTAATACTAATCATTACTTGTATTATACATGCAAAAGTCTAATTCTTTTTAATGCATGTCATGTTTTGGCGGAGTCCTATGTAATGGAAGTATTCATCTCCTTTCCATCTCCCATCCTAAAGAGATCCATGGACAGCCTGCTACATCTAATACATACGTCTCTTCTAGGTGATCTCTTGCTACTTTTAGGAGAAAGAAACGGGAGAAGTGCACTCACGTAAAGGTGCAGTGTTCTTACGGCAAGGTGTCTTTTAATGGATTGGCAGCTCGCTTTGTCTCTCAGCTCTCTCTATACACTTTTCACGTGTAGAAACACTTGTATAGGTGTATCCTCGCCAATTCAGTAAAGGAAACAATTTATGGGCATCGCTAAAACGTTGGAGTGAATCTATCAAAATAGTACTATAATAAAACTTATTGGATTGATTGGTTGACTATTGTAATAGCAATTGTTCAATCTTCATCTTATGGACATCGCGTATAAAGTGCATCCTGCTTATTTACCAAAAAAAAGAAAAAAGTAACATCCTGCTTACTGATCGATTGCATAAACCCTGTCAATGCTACCTTTGTCCTATTCTAGATGTTTCTCTACCTTCCATTGAATATTGTATTGAGCATGCAGTACTAGATCATGATTCATAAAAACTTTTAGATACGATCTTGGTATTTGTGCACCATTCTCAAATTGGCTTCCTTTAATTTGTACACAAGATAAGTTTGCCCGCTGGCTTTTATGTTCCTCTATTGAATCCCATCACAACAACATGTCTTCATCCAAGATCAGATCTATTCTACAATTATTTGGTCAAAGAAGTTCACTCATGGAGCAAGTAATGATTGAGGAACTTTGACATTGATGTAGATAAAGATCCAAGTTGGAGCCAAGAATAAATTGTCAAGAACCAGAACCTATCGATGGTGATCAATGCACTGCCAAACTTAATTGATGGTGCATCATGCACCATGCACAAAAATGCATCTGACATTAATTAGCTGCCTACCATGTGAAGGTTTGGAGCCTAATTTTGAAATAGACTTCAAGTCTAGGGCAATTAACAGAAGCCCTTCGTACCATCCAACCATCTGGTGAAGATAGCTAGCATTTGAAGGCAACCGATGGTAGATAGGCCATTGTTGGAACCAATTGTCTTTTAGAAGGCCAAGAGCGTGAGCTAACTTAGGTTAGATAGCTTAGAAGTTGTTTTCTTATTTTTCTCGAAATTTTAGGGTGCCTGGACATCTCTAGCCTTGTAAAAGATCCTAAAATTTTAAACATCACCTCTTTTACTTAGTTTTGATTATTGAAAAAGTAATAAAACTTCTTTTTGTTGGGTGCACTTAGGTTTTCTCTTTCTATTTAGTGGACTCTATAACTTCGCTAGATTCTAGTGCATAGTGGCATAGCTAGTCAGCAGAGTTTTGAATTGTTCAATATCTCGAAAGTAATAGTTGAAGTCTTTGGCACAATAGAGGCCTTCTTGATAGTATGGAAAGAAGGTACTAGTTATTCTTCTTTAGTTTCTTTCTTATATCTAGATCTTTAGCCTCTAGATTTTAAATTATTCAAAATTTTAGATCTAATTTTTTTTTTTATAGCTATTTACACCACATCCCAACAATTAATAGGATTGTTCGGATAGATGCCATGTGGATAAACCTGATAGACGGAAAGAATAACTTTAAATGAGTTGCCACATAAGATCTGACAAGCATAATGAAGTTCAACTAAGGTTGGCCAAATGATCATAGAAAATACAAGGGTACAAGCTGAGAGATGCTAAGACATCAAGTCCAAAGTTAATTGAGTCTAGTGATGTGTAAACTAGACCTTCGGCCCAATGATAATGGTTATGATGTAGGAAGTATGTGAGCAATTGCTGAAATAGGAAAAGTGGAAACCATGGTATAACCATGGAAGTCACTAGAGAGACATAGAGGATAGGCCTAGATGGTTATTAGTACTGGAAGCTGATACTTACCTAACTACTTAAAATGTATTATACCAATATTGGAGTGTAACTCTAAAGGAGAATCTCTAGTCAATTAAACATTTATCATTTTGTTTATCTTTAGTTTCTTTATTTTGTATTTATCTTTAATTACCTTCCTTTTTATGTTATTACTTTAGTCTATTTTTTTCTAGTCTGTAGTTGCAATTGTTAGACTCATAGCCCTAGTTACTACCTACCTTCTCGTCCTTCAAGTAGATAGTATTTAAATGGTGAAAGTCCTTAAAGCTCAAAGTATTGATATGCATGTGATCAATCATTTTATCTTTTTCTGGTTTTAACATGAGTCGCAAATCCACATACTTGCATACGATCTAGTTAGGAATGTCATATACTCTATTCACCTAATAGAGAATCAATGCCAACAATAGCATAGCTTGCTTTAATCTTCTGTCAGCTAACTTTAAACTTGTGCTAGTTCCCATCTTATAATATTAGACATACTCTTAGGTATATTAGCTAATATTTCAAAGTTGATTAGACCTTTATGCTTCCCCTTTTCTTCTCTTCCTTTTCCCTTGGTTGTTAGACACCTCATTCTTTGACTTGAAGTCAAAGTTTGCAAGACATGTGATACATGCTTTCTATATCAAGAAATATTAAATAGTAAGGCATTTCATTTAATAAAATGAATTTGGGGTGTGAGGGGTTGTTGGACATCTCATTCTTTGACTTGAAGCCAAAGTATGCAAGACATGTGATACATGTCTTTTATATCAAGAAATATTAAATAATAATGCATTTCATTTCATAAAAGTGAATAGTTTTTTTTTTGTGCAATAATGATGGGATATAATCTTTAATGTAATTTTTCAGATGGATAGAGATAGCAAGATGATGCCACTATACCTGTTAATTGAATTCCAACATGCATTTGTTATAATTGATAGGATCCACCACCTATCACTTGTGTTGAAATTTTATTTATATAGAAAAATAACAATGGTTGGTACATCTTTAACCAGCTCTTTCATCAAATTCACATACTATGAGGTATAGCATCTAAATCATAATTTGTTATACTTTTTAAATTATCCAATTCGAGATATACTGAATCATACTGATCGAAGATGAACCTACATGGTTGCACCTCTTAATTGAAAATCCAAAAAAAAATTCAATCAGCAAATTCAAAGGGAGAGGGAGAAGCAAAGAGAGAAAAAGCTCGAGGGGAAGATGGAGATGAAGAGGAAGGGAGGAGAGAGTGGAGAGAAAGGGGAGAGAGAGAGAGGGGGCTTAAAAGCCGTGGTTGAGACAGAGACTCTTGTTTCATTTCGAAATAAATGGATTATTTTTATTTACCAGCTTCAAACTAATATAGGCAACTGATTTCCCAACTTCACTTAAGTGAATTCGAAAAATCAATTATCAAATTTAATTAAATTGATAAAAAATTGAAATATGCAGATGGTTTGCGGATCTTATAAGAGAAGCTAACAAACTATTTACCAACTTTAATTTAAAATTAATAAAAAAATAATCAATAAATTTTGATATGGTACAATATAAACCGGCATCATATAATATCATCCGCCGATTAGCACAGATTCTGGTTTCGATTCGGAGAACCTTAAACTCAATGAAGGGAGTAGTTTAAGTTTCTCACGTAATATAATTGATTTCTGCTCTACAATTAACAATTATAAGTACTAAAATTTAATATTTATGTTTCCCTAGTAATCTTATTTTGAATATTAAAATTAAATTTCAACACACAGACTACACGAATCCTCTATTTGAATATTTTATGCTTCACAGTGGACTTAACCGGTATTACAATAAATGATTGTGAATTTGGCTGTTCTGAAAGGAATTTATGTGGTGTTGATTTTGTTGTTTTTTTCAATTAAGAAATGGTGTTGCTTATATGGTTTGGGAAGAGGAGATTAAACTCCCCAGATGCACCCTTCCTAGAAACCTCTCATTTCATTGTCCTAGCATGCTTTGACAAGGGCCCCAACGGAATCTCATTAACCTACTATGATATCATAGGTATTTCGCCATTTGTTTTGCACTCATATTAAATAAATTAAAATAAGCTAAAACATAGTGCTCGGCCAGCTCTATTCGGCCACCTTACACAAAAGACTTCCAAAAAGGCCAAACCCCGTGTGGCATTCTCTTCCCTCCGTCCAAATGGACGTTGTCATATCTCAATAGCCTCTCACCATAAATTAACAAAAGCTGCCTTAAAGTAGCATTTAGTGTGGTGCCCTTGTTCAATGATTGCTAGACTAGTTATCTTCCACACAAAAACGTGTTGGGTGCAAAGCACCAGCAAATGCCCATTTGGAGGTTAGATGAGACTAATCATTCATCACTCCTTGATGACTTAAAATATATAATCGACCAAATAGAATACAAATCTATATGTAGGTATGTTATCTTATATAGTTGTCTTCTCCTATGTTCAAACTTTTTTTTTTAAGTAAAACATATTGATAATTGTGTACTTTGGAACCTTTGTGCCCACAGGATTGGGAGTTCTTTGGTGTTTCCCGGGATTCCTACTCCTTCACAAAGAGATTTCTAGGATGGATACATGGCTTTCATTAAAATTAATCCATGTCTACCCTACCACCACTAATGCTAGTCAAAGACATAGTATTAGGTTGATCACATACGTGGTGATGTCATTCATCACCAATTGCGAGGCTTGGGTATTTAGCATGTGGGATGAGTTATTATAGTTTAGTGGGCTTGATTAATTGCCAAGTGGGCAAGTAGGATTACCTAACACAGGTTCCCATGAGGCTAAATCTCTAACATTCTGGAAAAGCTAGTGAAGTCAATGCAAGCTACGTCCAATATCAACACCCACTCCACCACCAAGGCACCAACACATGGATTTCTGAATCAAATATAGCAGCACAAACACCCAGTGTCCAACTTACAAAAGGAATCTTTAGGATTGTCATGGACCTAAATGGGAGTAGATAACAGGATCCTTTCCGTGCTATATATCAAGCTAATTGCTAATGCTGTTAGATTACTTTATCTGATTGGAGGCCATAATGAGCAAATTCAAGTGGTTTGGCGCAAGAAGGAGAGCATGATTTAGAGGCTAAATTCATCAACCACCAAGGTAAGATGATTAGACTATTGTTGCAGTGATGACAGCATCATATGTATGGCTAGTATAAGTGGCTCAGAAAAGGCTTGGGATTGTCTCTAAACATAGCCCAAGCCTAGTTTCCTATTCATTTTTTAGTCAAAACGTCTAAACTCAAAATTAAAGCTCAGCCCAAACCCATTTGGAGATACTATCTATATATATGTATATATATATATGATACTATCTCTACCTATGTATTCTCTATACCATAAATATATATATAATTTATAGTGTAATATATGTATTATTTCTGGTTCATGATATCGTAAACTTAGAGTAACTCTTATTTATTAGTAAATACTATAAATTTTCTCGTTGTTGCGACAAATTATATCCAAAATTTAATAAATATTGCTTGTTGATTTATATCATTTGCTACTTGTTTAAATAAAGTTTCTTGAACAGAATCAATATATAGATTATTATATGAATGCTATTAATTGATTTATTTATTATTTATTTTGCTTTTGGGTAACTTGATGGCAAATTGGAAGCAACTTTATGTCTGGTTGGGTTAGTTCGGGTTGGTCCAATTTGGTGATAATACTGATTTATTTGGTTTGGTTTCAAAAAAATGAAGAACTAATTAGAATTATATTGATTTTGAGTTGACTCATAAGCCAACCAACCCAATCAATGTGCACCCTCTGGATTATCTACGAGGCATTTCTGGCTATAGCAGGATAAATAATTCTTCCTTGGTTGCACATGAACCAAGCCCAACCATAACCTATCTTAATCCATCCATTCTCTTTGCCAATCTAAAACAATTGAACCTAATCTTGCTTAATGCAATCCACTCAAACCTAAACTAACTTGATCAAACTCTATCACACCTACTAATGCCCAATCATATTTAGCAAAGTCGATCCAATCTTGATCTAATTTTAGTCATTCAATTTGGCCTAGTCATGCCTAATCTGACCCAAATCCATCTAATCTAGCCTTGCCCTAACCATCTAATTATACTTGATGGCACTTGATTGCATCGATCAAGCCTGATCATACCCAAATAATCCAATTTTATCCTGCCCAATCAACCTCGCTAGCACCTAATCCAACTCTATACCAAATTAATCATGCTTACCCTAATTCAATCCTAGATAAATTAACCTAAACCATAGGGCTAAGCACAATATAAACCTGAAAGGCCTAAAAATCTAATACTTCATAGTTGCATCCAAGTTGGACTTATCTTGGATCTAGTGTAGACCTAGGTTAGGACTAAATTGTCATAATGAATCCATATTCCCCTTGATATTATCACCCATCTTTCATTTTCTATCATGAGTGTGCTACCAATGGACATATATACAGGGTGTACTATTATAAACCTACCCATATTTAGCCACCATTCTTCTCTTTTTGTTGGGATCATTTAATATTCTTCTAGCATTCTACAATAAATATTTGTCCTAATAGCCTAACTTCCTCTCTTCTTAATCTTTTCGCATGCATCCTTCAAACACCCTCCTCTTGTATAATATTTCTTACATCCATTCCTATTTATACTAAAAGGACAAAGCTAAGATATTATTCTCAACAAACTCTATCTATTCTTAAACTCTTTTTCATGATATGCATTAAGCATTTGATTTTTGGTCTTCATATCTCTTCCATTGACCTAATTAACCCGAACCTCTCATTGGATCTATAGCTAAAATCACACCGTTGCCACCTTACTCTCCATCCTTAGATCTTTTCTTTCCCTATAAAATCTCCACTATCTAATTGTTCTCTAACTCATTAACCTAATAGAAGGAGAGGAGAGCCACACTTCTCCCATCTATCAGACTTTAGCTTGGATTTTTTCTTCATCCTTACCATCTCTCTCATCCAGTGATCCATCTCTTTAATCTTCTCCTCTTATCTTCCAACCAATAAGAACATGTCATCTCAAATCAATTGCTACTACTAGAATGTAGGAGTCATTATCTCAACTCTTAACCAACATCTTTTTCTTCTAGAAAATTCTTGCTACATAATTTTAGAAGGCATAAGAAATACATTTTCTCTTACCCTAGCCCTATAACTAAGCCAAATTATCAATCCTCCCTTAACCCCCAGGGCAATAAGAATTGATAATCTAGCTTTCTACAATCAATCCAAGCTACTGAACCCCTCATCCTCATCTAAAGATACCCCTCCTAACCTACACAAAAATCAAGAAAATCAAAAGTATAAATAAGATAATATTAGTTAAACAAGGGGATACTCTTCTAAAATCATTGCATAAGAAATCCCTGACTTTAACCTTCAGTTTATTCTCTTCTACATCTTCTCATCCGTATGATATCAGAATTAGGTCATGTCCTACTTCTACCATTTATATCATGTCCTTCTCTATTCTATATACTCATAAATAAAGTATATGTCATATATTAGCCTTACAATCATAAAAGGTCCACAATATAATAAAAATTTATCTAAATGAATGGAGTATTTTTGACAAGCATGGTTGGATATTTTTAAGAACTCAAAAATATATTTACATATATAGACAAGAAAGGTTGGAAAACATACTTGTAAGACTATTAGATGGATAGTATGGAGTTCCTCTTTCACCAAAGTGAGACCTTGCACTGATATTCGGATGTGCCATTACATTGAATAGTCAAAATTGGCAATCTCATCACAAAGCATTGTCAAAAGTAGATGTATATACCAGATACACAGCTTACAAGTAGTCTTTTGACTTAAAGGATAAGACAATTACATGCTGCACTTCTAGAGATCAGTAATTTATAGTAAAATCTACATAATAGTAATGATATTCTCGACTATATTTTTGATAGAAAGTTTAGTAGTTTACTATATCCAAAGTAAGGATCGAATTGTGCAACATAAAAATCATGATAATAGCATAGTATCCATATTAAAATAGAAACATGATCAAACATTAAATATTTAGAACATGAGTAGCAACTTGAAAGATTTTGAAATAATTATTTCACAAATTATTATATTTAATAACTCATTATTTTAAAATGATTTCATGCAAATTGCTTTATAAGAGGATGCCTATTGAGTATTCTAAAAGGCTATGAAATCATGTAACTAAGGATTTGATAATGCAATACTCAACGGTTACATGAGGATACTAGAATGGTAAAGGCTAAGTTACAGTATATAACTTATATTGGAATGGAAAGATCATATGGTTTCATCCTATTCATCAAGAGATTTAGTAATGCATTAGTAGCTCCATATCCCCATGCTAGACCATGTTGCTAATATGCGACTAAAGTGAATCTGAAAGAATATGCTATTTATATATATCTAGGTCAACTAGTATAAGATTCTAATTGATTATTCTCTCAAAAATTAATCCAAAAAGATCCATTTGATTGGAGAAAAGATTATGCTAAAAAAATAAGTTGGACTTAGTGATTGGATTAGTTCGGCAAAAAAGATCAGACTTGGATCAACCCTAATGGCCATGTGGATGTGATCCAAGTAGAGCAGGCCAACTAAGAAATATGGGTTAGCATCCCTACCTCTTATAAACTAGCTAGATAGTATATTTCTAATAGAAATATAAGCATCTAAAAAAGGACCTCCTAACAGGCTAGCATCCCTTGCTTTCCCTTTTTAGAGTCCCTGAAGGAGTCTAAAAGGGGTGGCCGATCAATACTACATGCCTTTAACATTCTTATCTCCTCTCTTAGAAGATGAGTCCAATAGACTCTTGAGGTCACCTCCTCTCATTTTTTAAAAAGAGAAAGCATCTTAGGGCTTGGGCATCTAAATACTTACATCGAATGCACTAAAAGAGAATGGGAGAAAGGTATTATAAGGCTATTGTTCTTTCTGCATCAAATAGAAAAAAAAAGGAGCATACTTGTGAGATGAGTTCTCCTTCCAATATATCTCTTTGGCTTGCGATTGCTGGAGACTCAGATTTAGGAAAGGCTCTAGATAGCCACATAGGTTGAAGTGACCGAAAATAATAACTCTTAGAGTCATATGCTTTCATAGCTTCAATATATCTCTTAAAAGATATACATTTCTCCTACTATATATATAATTTATAGATCAATAGTGATTTATCCAAAAAAATCCAATGTAATCATGTCAATACTATTCTATTGCAAAAAATCCTGCTAGGTTGCATTATGTCTTTCATATGAATGCTGAGGCCTAAATTCCTTGCAACTAAAGAAACCTCTCTAATGAGCTTTGGATGCCACATGCTTTCTTTCTCTATTCGATGTATCAATTTTATAAGAGAAAGATAGAGGTATTAGAAAAGAAGAATGTATGAAACATAAGATAGAAAATATACTGAGGATATGTGTGGGACAAGAGAAGAAAATAGAAGGGTGAAAAATAAAAAGTGGACAATTGTGAGAGAGAGAGAGAGAGAGAGGCATGTGGAATAGGGAAGGCATGAAACATGAAAGAAAGAATAGGGGAGATGTGAGGCAGGAGAGTGAAAATAAGGAGGCATGTATAAGTCTAGGAGTTAGTTTCCTTATTATATTTGGTATTAGGTTGGGATATACTAACTCCAACTTTGGAGTTAATTTTAGATATCCCTTAACTAGTTGGACATGTGAGAAGTAGGAATGGAGACATCAGCCATGGAGAAATAATAAAATTTAGTAAAGATCTACCTAAGGGAGACTCCATAAAAATATTTCAAAGTAGAGTAGTATTACCCCTTGCTCCCACATATGATGATGATCGTAGCTAGCTATCCATCCTTATCTACTTGGCTAGCTATTTATGGATACACAATAAAAATTGCCCTCCCCGGTATCTCTACACTCTACCCTACTTCCAATAATAACAAGGATAATATTAGATCCCTCTAGCAATGATCAATGAGAACTTAGATATCTTTGAGAATAGAAAATCCCAATCCTAACCGAACCCGACACAAGTTCAAACTCATATCCAAAAAGATAACCATCCAATCCACCAAATTATACCATCAAAAAAAGAAAAGCTGTCAAAGAAATACATACTACCATTCTTAATTAATATAATATTCATCCCCTCACCTCTTCAAATCTTCTACGGTGCAGAATTTATACTGCAGAGTACTATGCAATACTATATAGGATCAATATATAAATATTTAAATTAATAACTCTGATGAAATAATATTTAGAATCATCGAAAGCTCCCAAGCACACCTAGGCCTGCAAATGGGTCGGGTCGGATCGGGTTTTGAGTGATCCCGATCCGACCTCAAAACCGATCCGACCCGATTTCTTGATCGGGTCTTGATATTAGACCCATATCCAT
>KE504673.1:1823438-1838552 GCA_000441515.1 Elaeis oleifera | reverse complement strand
CACATTGATCGTAATAACTCCATTCAAATTCAGTAGATAAACAGACCTTTTTATATACAACAGAATTAAAGAAAGAGATATTTTCAGCTTCATCTAGACTTTATCTTCTAGTCTACAAAAATTGACATCACCATAATAAAAGATCTATTGGAGGAACTTGATCATCATCACAATGTGATTTTGTTCAGTTAAACTTGGGCTTAAAATATGATATTTTTTGGAATATAATTGAGGATAAACTTCTATGATCAATTTTGGTATAATTTTCTGGTCGATAAAAGTCAGATGGTAGAGGAAGTTGGATTTGTGCCCTAATGATGGGGTTCAATAGGAAAATGACCTTGGTTATAATGTTAAGCACCGACAACCAACCATGAAATGATGCAAGAATATTCTTGTAGCAAGCCTTGGAGAGAAATGAAAGAGAAGAGCTTCAGATTGAAGAGAAAAAAATATGCTAATATGCCATTAGGAAGTGTGGTGCCATTAGGAACTTTAAAGCTCCTAAAATATATATTTTTTTTAGAGCCATTGGATCCAAATATTTGTATGTGGATCCCATCTGATGTTGTATAGCACTCTGCAGTATAAATTCCATACAATAGAAAATCCACACCCCTCTCTCTATCTAACTGGCAAACCAAGAACAACCCACCCTGACTCTCCTCCCTTTTTGTTCTCCACTTTTATACTCATCCGCTTCTTCAAATACTCCCAAACTATTCTCTCTTTAATGCACCCTATCATTTCTTGGGTATCAATCTAAACATGAATAATAACTGCAAATATTCTCTAGGTATCCATGTCTTTCACCTACTACTAATCATCTAATCATTGCATGTAAATATATGGGAAGAATGATGGTCATGTCAGATGGCTACTAAGATCGAGGATAGTTTGATCAAGGTTATACAAAGGAGAACTTCACAATTTAGTGATGTATAGCAATTATGGTTAGTTCAGAGGAGAGGCTTGAATTTTTTCATGTTGCACATGATTGATAGAGTAAAGATGGTTATAAATTAAAGTGATTTTGCAGAAAATTCTATATCATAATATAATTTATAGAAAAGATTTTATTTTTCTTTTACAAAATAGTCTTCTAAACTTTAAATATACATCAACTTGTATTGTGTGTTCATTATTACCTATGGATGCATCACCAAAGATAAATGTGGACATTTATCTAAGGATAGGGGCATAATATTTCAGTATAGCCCAAAATAGAGCATTTTGCCAAAAGAGACTACCATTGCCTTTTTAACAAGTATGAAATAATGTGAGCTTTTTTTGTAAAATATCTCTTGAAATATGTCAAGCAGTTAAAATCAAATTAAACAGCAAAATTATACAAGTTACATATGAATTTCAATTTAGATAGTCTATTGTATGTTGTGGTATATCCTATGTATAGGACTTCTTCTGCAGTATATGTTGCTTCTCTTTCAATTTTTTTAATTATGGTGGCTTTTTCTATAAAAGAACAAAATGATAAAAGGATCTATATTGATAATTATTAATAAGCTTTGATTTGTTGTACTAACTATTTTTGATTGATATAAGAGGAATTTGATCATTTTTTGGTAGGTATTTCCTTAGTTTGGCCTTTTTAGGACCTTTGGCATCTGAGATTACATTGGCTAGCAATTTATTCTGATTTATATAGGCTTGCATTAGATAAACAGTTATTTATAAATAAGTTCTCAAATTTGATGGACCATACAGCAATGTATAAATCCAATTTCATATAAATGGGATGAGGCTTTCCAAATAATGTGTGTAATACCTTCTTGAGAATATATAATATATTCATGCCATTTCATTATCTAATATCACTTCAGCAACTTGGTTTTGTGTATATAAACTTGGCACAACTCTACTAGTATCGTGCTGATATGTAACTGAATGATACTTTTGTCGATTGCTTTGTGTTTTATAATATACTATCAATGCAATAATATTTAGCTTGAACGAGGACTAATACTGTTACCAAATATATAGTACCTATTTATGTGCCAAGAACGATGGCTTGTCTATCTCCATACAAATACTCAATAGTGAAATAATGTCAATTTGAATTTGTATTACGTTAAATAGAAAGCATTAATTTGAATTAAATGACTTTGCGAATAAAAATTGTCATTATTGGTTGACTACCATTTAGGGCTGAAATTGGATTGGATACCAGCATATCCATATCTACATTAATTTTGTCTGACGAATACAAACACGGATGCGGATATTATTCAGATATAAAAATTTATATTCATATTTATTTTAAATAAATATAAATATAATTCAAATACTAGAAGTATGAATCTAATTATAGATATAACTTAGATAATTAAATTTTATGATTATAAAATCAAATATATTATTAAATAGATAATAAATCAAGTTAATAATATATTTATATGATTGTATATTTTCTTAAAAATTAACAAGTATTATATAAAATTATATAGAGTTACATATAGATTTGGATATTCAAATACGAATTGATAGTTTGTCTATTCATATCCATATTCATTTCCTTCGATGAATATAGATACTAGTCGGATCTTCAAATTTTTGTACATATCCAAATTGATTCGGATATAAAACGGATCCAAACGGATAATATTCATACCACTTTCACCCCTATTACCATCGCTGTTAGATAGAATATTTTTATATTTGAAATCAATATTAATCTTACTTTTTTCTCCTCACTACAATTTATTTCCAAATCAGATCCAAGACTACATAAATGTCATGGACTTAGCTGATGGTCATATGGCAGCACTTCAAAAGCTTTTGCTACAAAAGACACTGGTCCTTTCCCTCTCTCTCTCACCTTGTGCAGCTGATTAACTTGTCATTTATGAACGGCGAAGCAGGAATAAGATACACATTTTACTTCCAAGAGTTATTCTTGGCGAAGTTTGTCAAAGTGAGAAGCATAGTTTATATGCGGCGAGCCGGATGAACCATTTGGTTCCTTAAAGAGGCTGTGTATAGAAGTGGCGCTGTGCGATCTTTGAGGGCCCTGCTCAGGGGAGCCTTCATGGTCTTTGGCACAACCTGATGAGGAGCAGATCTGGGGAGCCGGTTCAGCTAGTTAGGTTTCAGTCTTATTTGCTTAGATTGGCTTTTTTTTCGTCAAGTTCGATCCAATTGAAGCCACTTAGGTTAGGCTGGAGTAGGCTAATTTACTTGACTTTGGTCGATTGGAATAATACAATTGATAAGCAGCAATCGCCTCTAAGTAATTTGGCCTAACGAAGAGCCTAATATAATACAGGCAAGAAAGGCAGTGTCCAATGGAAACAAAAAAGGGAAAAAAAAAAACAAGAAGAAGAAGAATAATGGGGATTGAAGGTTTTAAGTTGAACATAATCTAACTTCTTAAGATTGCTAAATGTGGTGCTTGAGGTGGAGGATGTCTCTATTGATCCATAATCAAAGGTTTTAAATCAGTATTGTTGTAGAAGGACGGCATTATTAGTCTAATATGGGTTGTGAGTCAAGAGAGAGTCGGTTTAATTGGAATGGGATCTTCTCCCTTATGAGATGTCTTTTAAAGAACAAAACTGTGAACCCTGTATTATGAGCCAAAGGTCGAAGCGGATAATACTTTGTGCATGCAGGAGTGGAGACCGATTTATCCGAGCTACGAACCTTTGACCACAATATTGGCACCGTCTGTAGAAATCGCCTCCTGCCCATACACAGACCCCCCCTTAACTAAAGGGGCTAATATTGTGGGAGGATGGCATTATTAGTATCACATTGATCGTGAGTCAAAAAAAAAAATTTGGCTTCTATGAGACCTTCTCTCTTTTGTGAAACACATTTTAAAAGACAATATTGTGAAACCCCATACCATGAGCCAGAGGTCGATGTATGCGAGAGTGGAGATGGATCTATCTGAGCCATGAGTCCTTGACCATACTTTGGGTAATTCTTTTGGGCAATCAGGTATAGTATTTTGGGTAATTCTTGTCCGGCATTTGAACTCGGGACCATGTCCCTGCTCTTGGCAACTAAAGGTTCTGGTCCGACTCTTAAGTGATACATTTACAAAATATATACTTGGATAATTAGAGTGTGTTGATCCTTCTCTCCTTTCTTTTTTTAAAAAAAAAAAACAATTGATTCGATTTTTAGAATCAACTTTTTTTTAAAATTACTATTTAATTAGAAAAAAGCAGGGGGAGGAACATGATGGTGCCGCAGAGCATTTGGATAATTCACAAAGAGCTTCGTTTAGAGAAGAGCTCCAATTGTTGGGCAATAGTTTAACCCTGGTGAAAAAAGGTTTTAATTATTATACAGAGAATTGGATAATCAAAATATTGTTGTACGCCTGAAAAGATTCAGTTAATAAGATCCAGTAAGAATGCAATCAAACTTGTTTGTAATTCAATTATGAAACGTCAATTATTATAATCCCAATTATCCAGCTTTTTCTCAACTGCTTGGGCTCAGCTTTGTGGATCCTTTCAAATTTGAATCATCCATTTCATAATTTTTACAGTTTTATAACCAGCTTTGCAGAACTGGTAAAACAGCAACGGCAGATTTTCTGAAAATTTAAACTACATTAATAACAATTTATTTATCTAAAGCTTTACTTATTTTCCTATTGATAAGTGCTATCCTCTTAAGGAGATCAGATTTGCTTTATGTTAAAGAATTATGACTGGAAAATTGGTGATTACACCTTCCGATATGCATTTTAGGAGGGGAATTTACATAGAAATTATCTTGTTGCCATAATAGTTGCCTCTCTTGCAAACCTTGAGAAGTTGAAGAGACAAATTTTTAGATTTGTGTATAGACCTGTAATGAACCTTGAGGGCCTGTTTGGGAAGTTCATGCCAGATCCAGCAGAATCATCCTGAAAAGAGCTGGGTGTGGAAGAAGAGGGAGAGGGAATCCCCTTGCAAAGGACATACTGGTTAAACTAACAATGTTCAGACTATCCTACATTGCTTATATACAGATTAAGTAGTTGTTTATCATTCATACCCTTTGGTTTATAACAGCCATTATATTCTGTTCAGATCGTATCTCTTGGATGGAAGAACGGTTGATCTTCTTTCATGATGTCATCCATTGGATCGCACCACACAGCTCTCAAAGCACTCCAAACTCTCAATCATCAGCCTGTACAGATCTGGATGCAATGTTTGCACAATCCATCGGCTGATTCATGCGAAGGATGGTGAATCATTCATTCACACGAAGATACAACCCCGACCCTTATATTATACTCATAACATGCTAAAACACTACCCGCCTTTCAAAATGTGAAAGGCAACAGCCACCATCAGTTGCCACTAATACTACTACCAAAATTAAAGCTGGTTTTTCATTATAAAATTTAAATGTAAATCTTAAACTGAAAGAATATTAGTAGTCTGTATCTAGCTTGAACACATGATAGTTCTGCAAGATCTATATTAAACAGAAGCCGCATAAAGGAACTTTGCAGATATACAAGGAAATAGCTTAAAAATTTCTACACTCAGAAAGCTTTATTAAGCAAAATCTGAAGATAACGTCAGAAATTTTCTGAACAAGAAAACGATTGTGGTAGAACCTGCAAAACAACTGTACATGGTGGTAACCATAATGGCTTCCTAAGAACTCTACGAGAAAATGGCATTAACAAAGGCTTCTGCATCAAATGGTTGAAGATCATCTAAACCTTCACCAACACCCACAAATTTTACAGGGATACCAAGTTCATCTACAACACTGACCTGCAGTCAGGAAAAAAAAAAGTCCGTTTCACCATTTTCGCCCCAGATGGGACATATAACAAGAGAATTGTTCTTGTCAAAGAAATCACATGAAGTGAATATTTCATTAAAAGATATTGGAGCATACCACACAGCCACCACGAGCAGAACCATCTAACTTCGTCAAGACCAGTCCTGTAAGTCCTACTACCTGTTGTGAAATTTTAAGAATGTCATGCAGTAATTATTTCTCATAAGAATAACGATACATGTGATGATGCTAAGAGTATCATTATGCGCTTTCTAATTTTGCAAGGAGACCATGTCCGGTAAAAGAATAAAACTGCAAATGGCAATACATGCGGCCATGTGTCCTAGGCTGAGCTATGCAAACCCATAGAAAATCACCAAGAACAAAGACCAGAATAACTCCAATCCATGGATACAGAGGTGGACAACAAAGAAATGACCAGAAGCATGATGGTGCACAAAAGGTGATCTATCACAAGCAAAAATGCAGAAAAGTTTGAGGGCACAAAACTTAATGTGAAATTTCATCTATTAATAAATGGGTCGTGACCAAAGGTTAATAAAATTCCCAAAAGGCAGTGAAAGCTATAACTAACTGACCTGTGAGGCAGCATATGCAATAGTTCACTTGGGACAAAAGACCAACCATGAGGGTGGAGGACACGTTCCGCATGCAAAAGAAGCACATAATAATACATTGGATGGGTTCTTCAATATTCTGAACCCAGAGGTCATGGTGACATAATCTAAAAACTAATCAGAAGATGTTGATTTTGAAAACTGGATGTGGAACCAATGAAATTCTAGAGGCTACACGCACTCAATAGGAAAAATGGGGAAAATAGATCAAGGCCATCAAATAGAACCAAATCAACTAGTTCAGGAACATTGGAGCCCCTTGGCCAAAAACATGGGAACAAATGGCAATGGTAAGCAAAAGGATAATAGAACTCTCAAGGTGATCCAATGCAATAAAGATTCTAAATCAAAGAAATCAAACATGTGCACTTTGTTATCCACAAAATTCTAAATAGGCCAAACTAAGTGGGGATTGGGGAAAGGCCACAACTCCTCTAGCAGGATTTGCAATCTCATATCGATACCCTACTAGCACACAACATACATAACTTGATACTGACCCTGGTACGGGAGTGTACCAAGTCTCAGTATCCTACCAATATGGTATAGTACACTCTATACTAGGCGGTAGGTATGTTGATGCAAATCAGGAACTCTAAAGAGGGTTTACGCTAGCAAGACTAATGGATCCATCTCATGCTTTTTACCCAGGAGAAGGCATAAGAATGATATAAGACATTTTGTATGTACGTGTCTTTATATTTTCCAGGAACTCCAATAATAGCTGGGTGTTTAGAAACTTAACTTTATGGTGTTGCACAAATGATGTTGGATGACACTGTATGCCTTAAAAATATCTAGAAATAGATTGTTTAGCTCAAATATTCATCATTGATCTAGATGTAAGGTTTATTTGCTTATAAATGAAGATAAATATCTACAGGAACCATATGACAAGCCAAACCAAAATAGTATGCCAGGTTTGGCGCATGACCAACCTGTATGAGTTGATCAGTCAATAAGATTTCCTAAGTACCTGACTGATCTGTGTGATCAACTTATAGACAAAATCTTGAACTAAAACTTAACTGGTAAGGATCAAGACATAAGCAGCATGATCCTAACATGGCTTGTTTATAGGCCTAGTTGCATCTCACAATATCCATTTTTAGCATTTAGTTGTCATAGTTAAATTGTTCATATTCTGTGAGCAAAGTCATGCAGTCTTGGACAAGAAAATGCTATTTATTAGACAATGAAAGTTCATGAGTTAATAAAAATTTGATAAATACTAGTTATTTCAACAAAATAAATCAACATAGAAATTCCCTTGTTTATATTTAAACAATTGTAGATTGTAAATATACATGCAAGAATTCTATCTTAGACATCAATGACATGACATGCACATGATCTGTTGGTTAGCATGAGAATGCAAGTTTGCCAAAGTAAACATAAAAACATACATGCAATATGTTGTTCATTGTTGAATCAAATCAAATAGTATAAGAATGATTTGTTATCCATCTAAAAACATAAAAACACAAGATTAAATTTAAATTGGGCATGCACAAACACACGCATGCACACACATGCATACACAAATGCACACGCACACACATGCATCCGCCGCGCACACACCAACACCTGCACATACCCATCCACACGTGCATGCACACACCCACACGCATGCAAATGAAAGCAAATGAGGATGCACAATGTCTAATCTTCATGATTATTACATGGTATAAAAAAGGGCTGACCAATGCACAAGGCTCCCACCGTTTCAAGGTCTGAGGAGGGTCAGATGTACTATAGAAACTCTTTAAACTCTATAAAAAATATACACACACACAATACGTTTGTATGAATGTACAAAGAAGGCAAATGAGGATGCATGATGCATGAGCTTCCTGATTATTATATGGTATACAAAAGGGCAGACCAATGCACGAGACCACCATCCCCCCATTGCAGGGTTTGGGAGGGTCAAATGTACTATAGAAATTCTCTAAACTCTCTTAAAGAAAAGAAAAAATGTAGAAACTTGGGAGGAGAACTTTTAGATTCTGGATAAGAAGATTACTTCATTAAACTCTCTTGCCTGTTGTAGCATATTCAAACCAGTTGTCCCATCCAGAACTTGCAAAATCTCCTGTAAAAATAAAATAAAATAAAAGGATCTTGAGTGATTCATCATGTAAATTTCAGCATGTTTTAACATGTACTAATTACTAAACATAGTAAACCCTTAATTATTTAGACCAATTGCAATCGAACATGCAGACCAAAAAGCAAAGAGATTAATATCTATAGAAAACAAAGGAAAAAAAATCATTTTTAGTAAAAGCCAAAGCCTTTTGGCTGGAATCTGCTGCTGTAGATTCCCAGTGCCACTAGGAGAGAGGGAAAACGAAGAACACCTCCACAGTTTTTTTGTTGAACCCCACCCCCGGGCCAAAAAAAAACCAGATGTAGCCTTCCATTAACAATCCTCCTCTTGATAAACATTTGTACTATATATAGAAAATCTAGTAATAATGAAAGCACATAGTAGTAAAACCAGATAATTTGGTTAGTAAGAAGCCATGCTACTTAGAGGATGTACTGATGAAACTAGCCTAATGGTTAGAACTTCAACATGCTTAGAAACGAAAGATCTGCCACACAAGCTATCACCATTTAGATTATTGTTTTGCTATCCAGTGTGTTGACCATAATATTATGCATAATGAATATGCATATATTAGTTAATTGCCATCCAAAGATGGCATGTATTGTCACATTTTCCAACTCCAGCTTCCCATTTAAAAATAAAGAATTGCACAATACATGGTGATCAATATCGACCCATTATGTCAAAATTAAATGAGCCATATGATGCATGTGATACTTTTATAGAAGTGCCATATTAGTGTTAAAGAAAAAGAAAAATAATCAGAAAAAAATAAAATCATACAAAATAAATTTTCATATTTCATCCTGCAGCTCTATGTCCAGGATATGCGAAAGAACTCTTACCATCCCTGTCCACACTCAGACCCCTTTCTCATCTGTTGCAAGATAAGTTTAGGAGGAATATGAAAGGAAGTAACTACACAGGACCAGAAGACACCAGCTGTTTAGCATGACTTGACATTGAATGATGTTGAAGTAGGAGAAATTTGCATTCATATGTAATTTTTACATTATGTATGTTTATTTTAGTAAAATCAGCAAGAGATATTCCTTAATACCATAGTGCAGTGTAGAAGACACCCATAAACAATATTAGAAGCACATCTGCACCTGGACCCTTTTGCTGGCTTTGTAGTGTTGCGACACAAGCATAAGCTGCACAAATCTAATTCTCCTCCATAATGCACAACCATGATGCAGACATATAAAGCTCATTGATTCCAGGATAGATAAACTAGCATATAACCTGCAGGATGCATGGGATATGATTTTTCTCCTTTTTCCAATTGTTCTTGATATGCAATATAACAATATAACAAATTATAATAAATAGAAGGTTTCAATAGCCATATTTCTGTTGCATATTAAGCAGTGAGCTGTAATAATACTTATATATTTCAGATTGGTAATCTCCTCAAATATAAATTATAATTATATCAATTATATAAGTATGAACGATCCTTAATATAGGTAATAGTAAAATACTCTATTATCTATCATTTATACTCACTTATCATTAAAGGAATAGATAATACAATACCTATCTATAACAGATATCTGTAATAAGTGATCATTAGAGGCTTGTCTTCCTTTTGTATTAGTTACACGAGCCCTAGTTATTATCCAAAACAAAGAACCATATTAGCGACATTATTAAAATGAGCATCCAAATAGTGAGTAGAGAGCTCAATATTAGTAAATTTTCAGTTCACATTACTAAATATTAGTAAATCTCAATCACAATTTTTTTCCTCACAAACTATAAATATTAGTAAATCCCGATCACAATTTTTTTCCTCACAAAGGCATGACTATGTCAATTTATTTACGAATTTATAAATCTCTAGATCCACAGAATATATTCAGCAGGTAACTAGAAATTGTTGATCTCCATATGGATATGGGTTGTTTTGATTCAATTCAAGTACAGCTTTCTGAGAAGAGTGCATGCCCTGAAAGTCAGCTTGATGCCCTCACACAGACATGACTATCACACTGTTTTCCGTTAATTTGTGGACGTATTCAAGTATTTGTCTTTAGAAAGTTGTAAGCATCAACGCATTAAGATATGAAGAGTCATCTTATGTCTATATAAATAGATATGTAGCAGGTAAGAAGGAATAGTGAAGAATGTAGAATAAAATTTTGTGAAAGTTCTAATCCAGTGGTTGATTCCACTGGTTATCATCTCCTACTTTATTCTCCTGTTTCCCTATCTTTTCTCTCCTTTGCCTAACCCCTTTTATTTTCAGTGTCAACCCAACCAACAATAATTCTTCAAACAGGACAAATTGAGTAAGCTTGCAATCAGAAGCATAAAAAATGACAAACATATAGAATATAATTCCAAGATATTGATCAATAACATTCAGAAATACATCTAGCATCAAGAAACATGGAAAATACTACTCTTTAAAGGATAGAAAAAGTGTTTCCCTTCCTTTTTCTTCTTTTGAGATCTAGAATGGGTGCAAGCCTAGCTGTAAATCAAGGAGAGTGGGATCGAACCCAGGTCTCTTGTGTCCATAAAAGAGACTTTACCAACTTGCTGAGTTGGTACCCTCAAGAGAGAAACGAGGTATTGTCTAGAAAATTTACTGACATAACTTTGGAGCATATTATCATACATTTGGAGCACCAGGGATAACTTTAGCAATAGCTTTCTTGCAGGAAACCAACTCTTCCATGAGGCTGTAATTTGTGTGCAGACCTGAGAGAATTTTTATAAAGTTAAAGAGAAGGATAAGAATCAAATTGAAACTACAACATCACAAAATAAGAAGTAGAAGATACGCACGTCCAGATGTATCACATAAAACTACATCATATTTTTGCTCCTTCCCTCTTTTTACAGCCTGTGAAAGAACTATCCATAAAGTGACTTCAGATGGCAATATACACATCCTCTCAGGCACTATTACACAAGCAAAATAATATACAATATCATGGGGCACCTGCAAGTCATACCTGATGGGGCTTTGATCTTCTCACCTTCAGCCACAACTATCTCTGATCCAGTTCTCTCAGCCCACACCTCCAGCTGCTCACTAGCTGCTGCTCTGAAAGTATCACCAGCTGCCATCAGTACCTGAATCAAGGTGACACAAGAAAAAAAAAAGCAAAAAAAAAAGGTTTGAGCAAATTCCTCTGCAAGACTCAAGGAACAAAATGACTATAATTATAGAAGCAAAAAAACCTTGAGGGCAATAAAAATTAAATTCCACCATGCAGTTATGAAGTTGAGCTGACGCATGAGGTCTTAAACATTGCAAGAAGCAGAAACAAACAACTGCATAAGTATGCATTATGTCTTATTCTGGGTCAAGCTAACAGGCTGCAATAATTATTACATGTAGAACTTAAAAACTAGTCATACTTTAGCATGCTATTCTTTAAATGCAATTTAGCATGCAGTTTTTAGTCCATGATTAACTTCGCTAAAACCACACAAATCTAGATACTTTCTTCAAATAACAAAGCTAACTTTAAAAAATGTGGCAGATAAAAAAGTCAGAGATTTAGCAGCTTTAAAAATCAAGCCCTTACAACCTCGATTCAACAGATATATAAATAGGCTTTTTTCGGGATAAAAAATCCGAGGCTTCAAGAGCTACACCTATTTAAAGCTCAAGATGACTGCATATAACAAGGGCTGTCAGGCAAATGAGCAGTTCATGAGCAGTCATGTTGTGCTCAAAATTCAGCTTCATAAGGGCTTGCTCAAGTAGCAATCAAAGTTGGGATGTTCTTATCTTCTTCATGTTAGGCTTGAATAACCTCTAAATAAAAAATAGAAATAAATGATAAATCTTATTATTTATAACAAAAAAATATGTTTGTGTATTATCTATAAATTGCAAACATATTAAACAAAAAAATATGCATCTCAGCTGTTCAATTGGGATACAGTAGTTTCCAATGTATATCAACAGCCTGGTCTCATGGTCACACTTAAGCTCCTTATGGGAGCCATTCAAGAAAAGCTCAGTTCAGAATCTACAGAATGAAACCGAGTTGCTCAAGCTCTGCTCAGTTAACAATATAAGACAAGCTTAAAGCATGGCCTGTCTCACTAGAGATCAGCTGGATTACCCACCTAACAAAAGGCCTTACTATGGTGAGCTGGGGTGTCAATAAGCTGAAATACTTGGTTATGTTTGCCGACATGATTAATTCATTGCCAGCAGAGAGTGACCCCAGAATTTGGCTGAGAACTTGAGCGGAAGCTTTGGATCAGTTAAATCAAGCTTACTTACAAGAACAAATACAAGCTAAGGCTGGTTTGGCTCCAAATATGATCAGCTTGATTTGCACTTTTGCATATTTGGTGGACTTAAAATAAACTAACTGTAATAGTAAATAATGATTCTCACTTATGGCTTCGAAGTTTCAAATAAATTAATCAAAACTGTGAGTCCTTGGAATTTGGTGGATCCTTGTACATGAATAGAGACATAACCAAAAGCATAGACCAAGCTCAAGAAAAAGTGATTAACCTAAAAGCCAAGCCAGGCCTCATGAAATTCTGAAGGACAAAGCATAAGCAGTTATGAGCCTCAGCTAAGTCAAGCCCAGGACAAACCCAAAATGTTGAGCCAACTACAAGCTGAGCACTATAAGGTAAGCTCTGCTGGCTCACCAAAAACTTCGTTGTGGATCTCACAAGCATATAAATTATTAATTCAATTAATATGCCAATGATTGTTTTAGAAAGGTTGCATGTTTCTCTTCCGTTTTAGGATCACCAAAAACTTCGTTGTGGATCTCACAAGCATATAAATCATTAATTCAATTAATTATGTCAATGATTGTTTTAGAAAGGTTGCATGTTTCTCTTCTGTTTTAGGACGCATCTTGGTTCTTGTTGGTTTTAAGAAGTGAGAATGAGAATAGGTGTTTCTCTCTCTCTAACAACAATCATTCTGACTTTTCATACACTTAACTATAGCACTGGTTTTATTATCTTCATGATATGTTTACAGAATGCATCCATGTGATTTCAAGGTCGGCTTGGTTTGTATTGACAGTCCATTGATTGTATCATTTGTATGTGCAATAGTCCCTCAAGGCACACATCTTTTTTTCAAAGTATCTGTGTGGCATAATCTATGTTTTGTCTTAAATTTAAGTTATTTCTTATTATCATTCATCCAGTTTTACCTAACATGGTAGTCTATATTGATTCACATACCAGCCTTAACGACATAGAAGGTAAGGGCCCATAGTTGGTAGCACACATCTTTAGCAGATCCTAGGACACTAAATTTGTTTAGATGGGTCAAATTAAACTTTTGAGTGTACAAAACATGAATGAGCAATTTAAAGTATTCACGCTCCCCTTTTACAAGAATTTTCTGAATAGTTCAGAATGCCAATTGCATATTTTTTAACATTTATCCCATCTCACCCCCACCACCACCCGCCCCCCCCCCCAAAAAAAAAACGATGCCGCATGTATTATATACCAATTGTAAGGATTGTACAGCATAGCATGCATTTTGTATGAAATGATTTATCCTCGATAAGGCATGATTAGTCACTTCACAGTGCCCCCAAACATCAGGCACTGATAATTTTAGGATCATTTCTTCCACTGTTACTTAAAGGCCTCTCCATGGAGCAGTCACCTAGTACAAGTAGCCAAACAAATTGTTGAAAGCCAAAGGAAATTTTATGCTAATGAAAAGTGATTGATTTAACAACTATAGTTAGGTGACAGAGTTTACCATTTTGAATTAGCTCTTTAAATGGTCAACAACTGAGTGTTTCCAATCTTATAGTCTAGAACAATGTGGGGATGAAATTATTGTTGCATGTGGAAATCATAAGGTATCAAAGTGCTAAAAATATTCTTGCAGTGTGTTTACATGGAGTCCAGCTTGTCACACTGATAAGAACCCAGCAAGATCTAAGATGATGCTAATTCAACTCAAAAGAGATTTATAGCATGGTACAAACCAAAAGGTCTGCCATACCAGCATACTGTACCATACTGTAAAGTATCCACATGGTTTCAAGCAGCGTTTTTAGAGCCGCCCTGAACTGCCCAGTTCCAAGTGTACTGAGCCAAACCGGCGCCTAACCGGACCGGTTCAGCTGTGATTTTCGACACCGAGAACCAAAAAAAAAAAATTGGGAACCACCTGGTTCGGCCTTGAACCAAGTGGTATATGGCCTGAATTTCAAACCGAACCACTCGATTTGATAGTTTAAAGAGGCAGAGAGGAAGTCGGTATATGGCCTGAACCGATCCGTTCGGGCTTATTTCAAACCGAACCACTCGATTTGATAGTTTAAAAAGAAGAGGCAGAGAGGAAGCCGAAAGACTTCCTCTATTTTTTTCGTTTCTCTGATGCTTTCCCTCACTCCCTAATGTCGAGAACATCAAGAAATCGTCGGAACAACGTAGATTAGAGGTATGTTCTCCTTCCTAGCTTCTTTTCTTCCCTTCCCTCTTCTTTTTTCTTAAAAAAAATTCATGAAAAATGAAAAAACAAGGAGAAACTATGTCAAAATTTTATTTTTTTGTATGATTTTAATATATGTTGTAGATCTATGGATGATCTACACAATGATACTAAAATCATTAATTTTCATT
>KE504673.1:1771328-1816634 GCA_000441515.1 Elaeis oleifera | reverse complement strand
GAACGGCATTGGTCGACATCGAAGAGGGGGGGGGGCGACGAGAGAGAGAGATAGAGAGAGAGAGAGATAGAAGACACATCAAGGGAGGGAGTTTTACAACCCAAATAGACCAGCATTGCCAAATGATCATCAATTCAGTTCAATACGGGCCAAACCACACAGTTACAGTCAGTTTGGCGATCCTTGAATTATATATTGTTGTCCCTTTCCCTATCATCTTAAGCTCTTGGTTTGGATTTTACCAACTATAAATGATGATATTTGCATTAATGAATTATCCCCTTGCACTCATAGCACTCCAATCACTTGAAACACATGCTATTGGATATTACATGAAAGATGGCTATCAAAAAGACTCCACCCTAAGCTTAAGTAATGATTGGAAGACACATTTACCAAGATTGTAAGCTGGAAATAGAATCAACTGATTTAAACCTTAGAGGTTAGCATGTTAAATATGAGTGGTCCATGTTGCAGCCTTTGCAGAAGACATACTGACTATTGCAACTTCAAGTTTTCTGATTGACTGTAACATGATAAAATGGGTTGTAATGCTTTGCATAGCAGTGCCATGTAAATAATAGATTAAGGAGTATTTAAGTCATTGTATAACAAGTTCACTTTAATCACTAAAAGAAAACGGAAGAATAAGCTGGTCTCTCTCTCTGTGATGTGAATCTAAGAATTTTGGCACCAATAGTTTGAAAAACTTTTGTAACTTGAGTTATTGTAAGATGATTTGGGATCAGCTCAAATATGGGTTCAGAATCAGTTATGACGTATGAGCATTCTAGCGTTATGTGAGTCGATTAATATTTTCAAGTCTTAGAGACTAGTCTAGCCATCGAAACATGGGAATCAATCTCATAGACTCATACATTAATCAGTTAGATCCTCTTAAGTTTCCTATCACACTGATCCTTAATTTTCTTAATTTTAGAAGCTTACAGTTCCTTGAGTATTCATGAATTTTTAAGTCACAACTGTAGCAAGGGTAATTAGTTCACCAACCAAAGATCATGTTATGCCAGCTGTCTTTTGTTTGTCAGCAATTAATCAGAAATACATCTTTATACAAATGGTTTGGGCCAATTTAAGAACTTAAAATACTTTGTATGCAAAACTTTGCATGAAGAAAATGTTTTCTCATACTAAATAAGGCTAAACATCAAAGAGAATAGCCACACCTTTACCCCTTCTTTCTTTAATCTATGAGCAAGCTTTCCTGCAAGAAAAGAAGTAAATCTGTTGAAAATATTTCATGGTCAACTAATCATCAGATAAAGAAAGATTCAGCTTACAATGTTACCAAGCAGTCTACGTTATCATGATCAATAATAAATTCTCTCCAACATGCATTGAAGACTTGAAGCATCCCAGACGTAACAAGTGTTTCAGTTACCAGATGTTAACAGGTGTCTGACATGGAAACCTTCTAATACTCAACCACAAGGATTACTTATCAAATATAGTGGCAATGCTTAATATATGTCAAAAATATTAATACATGTCAAAATTGTTAGAATGGCAATGCTTAACTTCAAACAACATTAAAAAAAAAGAGATTTCTAGAAGCAGAGAATACAAAAAAACAAGTTAGTTGACTAAGATTTGCAAAACTGTTTACAATAAACAAATTATTGTAAAACATTACATGTGAAACCTGAGGATGAACTGTTGGAATGAATGCAAATCACACAGAAAAAACATTATAAGAAGGTTTTGTCAATGAACATGCCACCGCATTAAATTAGCACGATAGAAACTTCATACATACTTATGCAACAAAATGTAGGTAATTCTGTGTAACTAACATGGCATCTACATGTAAAGTTATAAAATATATAAACACTGCAAGGTTGCTAACTTATTACACTAGCCAACTATAAATTTTAGTATATTTCCAAAATATTAATTAAGAAATTGCGGCTAGCATACTATCTGAAATCATTAATAGATGTTTACTTTACTGATATTTGTGATGCTTTCAGAAATTAAACTATCTTAGAAAGAATTCATTGGTTTTCCAGTATCAGAGTATTGGGTGGTGATGGTGGTGGTGGCAGTGGAAGCAGGGGATTCCATCAAACATCTTGGGCTCAAGACAACCATGTCATGGTTTTCCAACCACCAAAGCTTGTTGTAAAATTTTGGATGGAATATCTTATTCAAATTCAGCTTGGTGTACGATTGGTGGACACTGTTCACAGCACTAACTACAATAATCACCAAAGAACATAAGTTCCACCACCTTAGGCATTGTTGTGGAATATTTTCATCCTTAGAAAATCCTTCTTCATTATGTTGCTGGAGAGGCAATCATCCAAATAAGTGATTCCCTTCATCCTCTTTGTGCACAAAATCTGCTATGCTTTCATCTTTCACCTTCTTCATGACCTCAAATTTCTTGACTTCTGCTAGGCGAACCCATTATTGCATTTTTTAACCACAATGGAAGCACTTGAAGGTTGTGTTTTCTCCATATTCCTTTGATGAGACATAACCAATGGAGAAGCAACATTAATTGTTGAGTGCATAACTTGCAATTTCGCATAGCAGCCGTTCTTTCGTTTGACTTCTCATCAATTTGGAGTACAACAGGGTAACATTCAACATTTCAAAGATCATGTCCAACCATGTCTAATAGATCAATAATTCAAGGTCTTGATGAAACTTCAGTGAAATAGCCTCCTCATTTTCAAGCAAACCCCATGTATATGGTCAAATTACAAAACCTCACCAAGTAGCCCACCATTTCTCCTCTTTATTGTAGTTTATAAAAAAATGAGTTGCAGAAGTTGTTCACAATTGACAGGAAGAAAATCTTGTTTTGAAATTTGTTCATCTTAGCCCATGTCACAACATCTTGATCTGCTTTTTGAATATTGGTACAATTTAGTGGGAAGGTATGGGACTTCACAAGCCTCATGAATTTGATGCCACTTGAATTTACCTCAACCAGAAAGCCAATCACAAAATATTTCTGAGTCACCTGCCCATGGAAGTTGGGAATAGCAAGTTTTCTGCACTTATTTGGCATGGATATTATCATGACTTTGCTCACCAAGATAGAGCACTCAATGATACCTGATATCATGATTATCTCTCATATAGTAATTCAGAAGAAAATTATTAACAGAATAGTAACCATGATTTGGTGAAATATTATGAGTATGATCAACCCTAGGATAAGTTTTCAGAACTTCTAGTAAAAAGAGAATCCATTAGAAAGTATAATCAACCCAAGGATGATTTTGAAATCTTGTGAAAAAAGTGCTTATTGTACTTTTGAGAACAGTAAACCAGCAATGGATAATTATGAACCCCTTTCTTATGGAGAAACATGCCTGGAAGATACTTTTAAAGGAATATTACGAGTTTATTCTCATATTAAACTGGCACTAAAAGAATCAATAGGTGATGGACAGTGTCATGGAGAACGATTACCCAATAATAGAGTTGGAGATATTCTAAACCATTCATCCACCCTCCTGAACTTCTCATCCATCTTAGAACTCAAGTCTACCAGGAAGTTAATTTGCTCGATATTGATGGCTTGATACAAGTTCCTTTTCCATTTCCTTGACCCTTTGATTCATGCTTGATGTAGCCTTGTATTTCTTATGACTTCTCAACAAGAGAAACAGTTTGAGACCAAAAAACTTTATACCAAATAATGGAAGCACAAAAGGAAATCACCAAGAACTGATGAAGAGGAAGGGAATGAATAAAGAATAATTCGGTCAAGAAGAGAATGGTAAAAAAGTTCCAGTCCAGAAACAATCTAGATTTATTCAGTATGAAAACTAGACCGCAGAATTCCTCAGAGTGAAGCAAGGAATTTATAGAAGACATGCAAAACCTAACACAAACCTATAAACAATACTAACATTCATTTTGCTGTATTAGAAACCATAACATTACCAATCCTGAACTTCAGTGTGAGGCTTCAAGGACAGTTTAATCCATAAGATACCAAAACAAGACCTAGAGTCAGCTTGCACCTAAAATCTAATGGGGGCAATAAGTAAAGCTACTCCAACTAGTGTAGGTGCTATTAGGATTGCCTTTATGACAATAAGGCTCTAATAGACCACCTTTCAAAAATTTTCTCGAGAAAAAGCAACTTCCATGACTGGCGCAACTAGGGATAGTGTCAATGGCAGAACTGTAATTTCTTACAGTTTTGACAGCCTCCCAGTAAAAAGATAATATAACTCCTTATTGAGACTTCATTTTGCATGATTCTTGAAATACCAGAAAGCTTATAAACAAGCTATCCAATTGCACCATCCTTACCTTAGATTCAAGAAAGTTTGTACTTGACTAAGCGGTCTTTAACTGCTGTAGCTTTAGGAGTACTCTAGACATTGGTACTAGGATGTTGATTCCTTTGCTTCTTACAAGAATGTTGCTCCATGCTTTTATGCACCGTTTACCTAAGACATCTAAAGTTCCTGACAGGAGGTGCTTTAACAAAATAACAAACATATCTTTTACTGTTTAGGGATAGTTTTCCCATGAACCCGCTTTTTTTAGGCCCATATTATCTAATTGTAATTGTATGACATTTTTAACTCAATAAGATCTTCCGTGTTTCCTTTATCTCTATTAAATTTATGCCAGGTGATAATCTGATGTGGCCCAAAAAGGGGCTGTGTTGAATAGAAAGAAGAAGCACAAGGAGGTGGACGAAACTTTCCACAAAGTTATGTTTAAGCAAAATTCAAGTCCACCATTAAGCTAACCCTAGGCCCCCTTGGCCCTTATAAAATTTACAGAAAACAGAAAAATTCCAAATCTCCCCAGAACTTCCAAAAATAGAAAGTACTATTCATGTGGAATATGACCATGCAATTCTAAGGTGATATGGACTAATTAAACTGACGAAATTGAGAAAACAAATTTCCTAAAATGGCAACTTTCCAATTCTAGGCTCTTGTAGGCCATTGAACAATGGAATTTGGCAATGGAACATGAAGCCGATGGGCTCCAACAAATGGCAAGTTTGTCATGCTGTAAATGCTGCTGCTTAAAAGTCCCCATACGCACAATTTGACAAGTGGAGTCAAAGTTATGCTTGTTTTAGTAAATGCTGCACAGAATTGTATATCTCAGCTCTCAACTGCACTGCTTCACAGCTTTCTTGCACCAAGTCTCCTTCTCCAACTAATCCACAACTATGATGCCACATCAATTTCGCATCAAAAAAGTTCTTTCATTTAGAAGTTTCCTGATCTAAGATGTCTAAAGTACAAATTTTATTGTGACTTAGAGAAAATACAAAATTCCTTCATGTAAATCCAAGTTATGGAAGATGGAGTCATATACCAATTTACACAGATTCATATTGGGTAGTAGGAAACAGTAATACATTTCATATCAGTATGGTGTAATATGTACAATGGCATGTACCTTGGGACAGAGTGGTGGCATTATGTAGCATGGTACAATTGGTTTTTCAAACCTTAGCCATAACAAATCTAGTGTCTCCCCAAAAACTAATTTTTATCCACTTTCTGGGGAAAAACAGTCCATACTGCCAATATCAGCTAAAATGGCTTGTGAACTAGTGGTATCCACCAAAATTGACAGATCCAAAAATAGTTGATATAAACAAGTGTAAAATTGGTTCAAATTAATTCAACATGCAAGAGTACTTTAAGACTCATTTGAGCTTTCCATGTAAGTTATAAAATCATATCTTTATATATTACAATGACATCTAGAACAGTTTATATGTTACATTTTTCAGTTATAGCATTTAAAGAAGGGAGAAGAAAAGAGAAAAATGGGAGAGAAGAGAAAGATAGATAATGGTTCTTAAAGAAAATGTATGTTCACCTGTATGTTTTCTTACAACAAGAACAATAGCAGCATTTATATGTAGAAAATGTGCTTGCACAACAAAGAAATATGAATTCTCAATTGGTAAATCTGAACTTGCTAGTTGCTAGCTATAGTTAAAAAAACACTATAAATAAGTACAATCATCTCTCGTAAAACATTTTTAAAAACACCATTATATTTTAATATTTTGTATTATTATATTGTTTTCCAATTTTTAATGTTCTAGAAGTAGCTTGACTGCATAAATACCAAGAACTGTTTCATGACTAACCAATATAACGGCTTCTACTAGTATGTTTGTAATAACCCAGCCCAGAACTTTTTGGCCTGGAGTTAAATTTTGCTACAGGCTGGCCTTTGGCCCATGGCCTAATGTTTGATCATGGCCCAAGGCCTACATCAGGAAAAAAAGGGGGCAATTTCCCTGTTCGAGTTGTAATAGGAGAAGGAGAAGTTCTCCTCCTCTTCGAACTCTGAGTGATCTCACCGTCTATAAAACTCCTGCCGGTCCCTCTTGTGAAGCCTCGAAGCCAACCCTCTCCACTTTCTTCTTTATCTTCTTTGGGTCCTCCACCATCCCACAATAAAGCTCCATGGCCAACCTCCACCGCCATGGTTGCTATGATCCTCTCATTCCCTCTCTTCACTCACCATCTTCCAGCAAGACTCCACCACCTAGATCACGGCCCAACTCAAAAATTGCCGATGTTCTTCGTCACTCTCCACCACCGCTCGGTCGCCATAGCCACTCTTGCCAGCAACGAGGTGATGATCTCTTCTCCTCCACTTGATTTTCCCGACCTTTCCCTCTCCTATGAGGCCACCGCCAGTAGGATTGTGCTGGCAATATGCTAGATTCATGAAACAAATGGATGCTATGTTTTGATTTGAGTTCCATGTTTTCTTCTTTTCTGTTGTTTGAACACCATCCGGTCACTGTTCCACCACCGTGCTGCCGTCGTGCTTGGCTGCCAACCTTTCTGACCAAGTCTTCTCCTCATCCTAGAGAGGATCGGGCATAGATGCCCTTTTATTTGCCAAAAACTAGGAAAGAAAGAGAAAAGAAAAAAGGAAAAAAGAAAAGAAAAGAAGAAAGAAAGAAACTTGCTCTCTCTTCCCTCTCCTCTATCTTCCCTACTTCCTCTAGTTTCTCTCTCTAGAACTGTTTCTCTCTCTACTTTGTTTTACGAAGTTCCTCTCTTTAGCCTCTTTCCTTCTCTACTCTCTTTTTGTATGGGTTGGTGGACCTCAGAGGGTCTTTATGCTATAATTGATTGCTTCTAGTAAGCAATTTTGAACCAACCTAATAGTCACATGGTACATTGGTCATTGCCAGCTTTCATCGAACACCATTAGATTTTGTAGCTTTCAATTTGTATTGAACCACCTATACTCTAGCCAGATCGTTGATCAGATATAGTTGCTTTGATTGGATCCACATGTGTCATCGACTGTTGCTTTGAATCCAAGTTGACCACAGTAGTGAAACTTTGAACCATCCTATTGATCGAATAGCATGTCCTTACCACGTAAGTCTTTATCGAGCATCTCAAGATCTAGTCCTTATTGATGTTTGTCAAGTTCTTGTATCTTAAGTGACTCTAATTGGGTAAACTTCCTTGATCAAGTTGACCCTTGATCATCAGACGACATATCAGCCTCCACCCTAGCTCTTGTCAAGAACTAATAGATTGTTCACCTTTGATCTCTATTGAACCCCTATATCCTAATCTAATTATGATCAAATAAAATCATCTTTATTGAACTGATCGAGATATCAAATGCTACTGCTTTGCCAAACTTGTGAAGGTGTTGGAACTTAAGATTTTTATTCTTAAATATTCACTATTAAATTTGATAAAAATATAATTTTAGATATTAAGTCTTGAAGGAGAATCTTAGGATTGATTGAATATGTCCATTCATTGTTTCTACAAAGATAAGCAATGAACCATCTTTTTGAGATATTTCATTTATTAATTTATTTGAAATAAATAATTAATCTTTGATTTTATATGTGATTTATGCAACTATATTTAAACAAAGAGTGATTTGCAAATTTGAGATTTTTGAAATAATATGATTTATTGATTTGTTACTAAATATGTACATATTGACTGGAATTACAACATATATATTATTATCGTGCCAAAATATTTTCATACATGTTGAATTTGAGCTCATAGCCTAACTATATTCTGGATCCTATCAATGAAGGTTACGCATTGATTTTTTTGGACCCTTTCAATGGAGGTTATGCATTGATTTTTTAGATCTTACCAATAAAGGTTGTGCATTGATTTTCTAGACCCTGCCAATAGGATTATGCGTTGGCACTCCAATTATAATTGAGCTCATTATTTCTATACTATCCCTGTCACAGGATATAAGTGTGGTCATGGTTAAATGTTGTTATCTATGATTTGTTTCGAATTGAATTTACAATTATGTATACATATGAATATTTGAAAGGATTTAATTTGCATTAATTGGCATGGAATATGTTCCTATATTTGTTCACCGCATTTGATTTTGAATATCATATCTTATGATAATATCCGAAATATCTAATTGAGATATTCATTACTTACTAGACCATCGAGCTCTTATCTCTTTATTTTCAGATTCAGATATTTAATTACGGACATGGTATTGCTTAGGAGTGAGCTTAGAGACAAGATTGGTAGTATCAACATCATTGGATCTAGATCTATCATTATCATCATGGAATGCTGTATCGTGCCGAACCAACCGGTACACCCCGTACCGAACCGGACCGACGGAGAACCAACACGGTTCGATCGGTTCAAACGATATACCGACGGAAGAGAAAGGGAAAGAGAAAAAGTGAGAGAGAGAGGAGAGGGAGGGAGGCGGGAGCCGCTGGAAGCCAGTGGTGGCCCACTGCGGCCATCGGAGGGCCGTGAAAGCATCTGCGGCTCGTCGGTTCGTTCGATAGGGCTTTGAAACGAGCGAGAAGAAGAGAAGGGGGAGATCACTGGAGATGGGAGCGGGCAGCGTCGCGATCGTGGTTGCGGACTTCACCAAGATCGAGGGAGGGGTGGCGGAAGTGGCGTGAGCGGCGTCATGGTCGTGGAATAGGGGCTGTCGCCCCTGTTCACGCGATCCTCTTTTTTAAAAACAAAGATCAACAGTGAAGCCGGCAAACCATTTGCCGGCTTCACTGTTTAAAGATTTTTTAAAAAATTAAAATCAATGAAGTCGACAAACCATTTGCCGGCTTCACTTAAGTTCGATTTTTTAAAAAAAATCATGAACAGGGGCGTCGCCCCTGTTTCACACCCACGGCGCCACGCGCGTGGACTGCACCATCCGACAGCCACGACAGCCAATCGAAGGCCGTCCGATGGCCCTGCCCCCTCCTTCCCCTCCCTCCTTTTCTTCTTCCTCTCTCTCTATTTCACTCTCTTTCTCTCTTTTTCTTCTCTCGATTCAAGTCCGGAGCCCTCGTCGGTTCGCTGTCGGTTCGATACGGTACAGAATGATACCGAATCGTACAACCAACCGACCGAAACGATAGTCGGTATCGAGACGGAAACCTTGATTATCATTTTTTAAAAATTTAATAGAGATTTATTTGATGCAAGACTTTTAGATTTGGTTAGCCATTATATTGGTTAATTAATTAAATTTTAACTTTTAGTTATTTAAATTAATTCCACTATGATGCATTGATATCGTGTTTGGAATACTTTGCATATTTGTGAAGAAAGTTTTCTAATAGTATGCGGCGAGCGGCGGTTGCCATGACCCCTTGGCTCATGATCTCGGGTCTGAGGCGTGACGATGTTACCATGTGGTATGAGTCTCATCTATCTAGCAATTGGTACTGGTATTTAAAGTTTAAGCAGAGCACGTTGGACTCATTACCAATGACTTCATTTTTCAAAAGGCAAGGCAGGAGTCAATTACCAAAGAGTTTAAGCATTTTCTATGTGGACAAAACCTTCTCTTAGCCATAAAAGCTGCTGTTATGAAGGAAGCATGATCATGAAGCAAGACTTACACATCCGAAGGCTCAAATTGAGAGTGATTGCCTTACTCTAGCTCAACTAACTACTAATGGAGAGCATTATGGTCAAAGCTCCGGAGAAACTGACAGCAATCAACCCTAGTGCTCATTAAGGGACCTTGTCAGTGCAAGAGGTGGTTGCTAATCAAGTCAAGGGTGATGATGTTGTAACTCCCATGCCTTTGCTGTGGATGTGCATATAGTGGTTTGTGACGTCCAAGATTCTCCTTGTGGTTCTTCTAACCAGGGAGAGAAAGGTCAATAACATGGTGGTGAAAGAATTGTGTCCATGAATAACTACTCATGGGGCTACTACTACAAAGCGTGAATGCCCAAGATGGATTACGAACTCTGTGTCAAACAATGAAACTGCTTTGTTATGTTTTGCTTTTGCTTCAAGAAGGTTGTTACCTTCTCGAGAGCTAAGATGAGGAGGCCAGGAAGGACTCAAGATATGCACTAATCGTAAGCCTCATTGGAAGGAGAATTCACCATGAGCCCCTTGCTCATGCAATAAAGGAGAGGTGGAAACTATCTAAAGATTGTGAGGCTATTTCTATGGTCGTGGAACACTATTTGTTCTGGTCTATGAGGATGATCTTCTTAAAATGACCACTCAGGGCCCACAGGTCATGGCCAGACAAGTTGTCTTTGGAGATGTTGCATCGAAATTTAGACTATCAAGACTCCTATCACTCAAGTAGTGATTTAGATGCATGTGCCAGGTTTACATCTGAGTTTTGTTGGCATCAAACCATTCTTGAGATTGCTTCTACTGTAGGGCAACATCTTTGGTTAGATAAGACAACTCATACAATGGCGAAGGTGACTATGCTAGAATCTATGACCAAAGTCAATCTTACTGGTTGCTAGTGTTGATGCTGAGGTAGAGGAAGCTGAACCTTGTTGGTGAATTTGTTTATGAAAGTGTTCCCATTTATTGCTATCGATGTGGCTGAGTAGGACATAAGGATTGGGGATATCCATTTGTTCAGTTGGAGAAAGTTGCAAATATAGTGTTGGATGAATAGAGTATCCAATCGACTGATAGAGTTTCTCTTGATGTTACTCCTATATCTTCAAAAAAAGACAGCTATAGAGGCAGGTCAAGTAGGAGCATCTTAAGTTTCTGATAGCAAGGTTCATGATGGTAAAGCATTGTATGGTTCATGGTTGGTTGTTGAGAAGGTGTGGAAAAACTCAAGGATATGGACAAGAAGATGTCCGGTTCAGTGGTTCATATGGTTCATGACCGGTCTTAACCCGATTCAGCTCCTTCAAATCAATACCGATCAACTAAAAAGGTTCAACTATCAAAAATGGTTGGAAGGATGTGGCAGCTGTAAGGACTTTATAACAGCTACCAAGAGGCATAGAAATCATCAACATAGAAATAAAGGAGATGGTGAAGGAAGCATAGTGGTTTTGTCTCATGATAGTGGGAAGAAATCTGCTAACCACGAAAGGCTGAAACGTCCCAAATCGTCCAATTTGGGAGATGCTGAACCATACCAACAGTGAACCGAGATGATTCCGCCTTCAAAACAAGACACCGATGAGGAACCAAGGGAGGAAGAAGGAAAGAGAGGAAGAGAGAAAGCAAAGGGGAGGGAAGGGAAGGAAGGGGAAATGGGAAAACAGTCTCCGGAGAGCCGACAAGGCCACCACTGCCGCTATTGAGGCAGTGGGCCTCATCTCGATCCGGCACAGCTTGGGAGAGAGGAGAAGGAAAGAGAGAAAGAAGAGAGGGAAGGAAAACGAGAGGGAGAAACGGCCTTTGGAGGCCACCGAACGCACTGCGGAGGCTGTGGGCCTCCATTTGATTGAAACAGGGGCTTTAGTCCCTATTCCTTTTCATTTTGAATCTATTGATCAAAGTCGGGAATAGAATTGCCGACTTCAATGGAAAATTCAGAAAAAAAATAATAATAATAATAGAAAAGTCGGCAACGGAGGCCCCTATTTTGATCGACTTCATCCAATAGATTCAAATTTAAAAAAAGGGGTCAAGCCCCTGTTTTGATCGAACGGCCTCCGGAGTGCCCTCTTCCTTCCCTTCCCTCTCTCTTTTTCTCCCGTTCCTTCTCCCTCTCCCCCTCTCTACTATATCAGTTCAGCCCCAACACAGAATGGTATGACAGCTTACCGAACTGTACCATCGGCCCATCGGTCTGAGGTCCGATATTGGCACGGCAAACCTTGCTGCTAACATAGTATTCTGCTCACATTACACTTCCTTAGCTTCTTAGATTGACAACCTAACTACCCAGATTGATGAGGTTCTTAATGGTTTTCCAATGGTAGATCCAGTGACAACCATGAGTCTCCAAACGTTGTGACTTCTGGGACTCGATATCATCCAAAGTGTTCCAAAAAAAGGTGGGTCTGCTGTGTCTAACATAATGGATAAGGGCTTGATGAATATTTTTGCTATTGGACCACAGTTGGTGAACTAACATTCAACCTCAATAAGGCCATGGATAAGGGTAAACGATCATGGATTTCAATCTTCAAAGGCTAGGTCATTTTCATATTGGTGTGGTGGAACATTCGGGCACATTAGAGTCCTGATCCTATCGAGTTATTGTGGGAAGACAGCAAAACTGCACAACCAAGTACTCTAAGACTATCTCTACTATGATAAAGTACCCTGCTCGGAGCATGTGCAGGTTCTAGTGCTTTGACCGTGGCAAAATTCTCCAGCAAGTTAAGTAGTGTGTCATCATGTTGTGGCAAAAGGTACCCTACTCAGAGTGTTTTCAGGTTCTAGTGCCTTGACCATGGTGAAATCCTCCGGCAAGTTAAGGAAGCAGTGTGTTATCATGTTGCAAAGAACTCTTCTAACAAGGGTAAGGAGAAAGATCTCACTACCATTGCTGCTCATCTGACCAAGAATTCATCTCCAATGCTCTTTGTTGTTGCCCACAATCCATCAGCATGATCTCATCTATGATCAAGGGGAACTATTGCTAATGGAGGCTGAGTTGTTTTTTGGCTCTAATAATTCCTCCTCTCTCAAATGAATTTGCCCATATGATATTGCAGAGAGGCAACTAAGTCCACCTTCATTTCTACTTGGAGACATTTATTTGTTTCTTATAAGCTTGATATCCATATGTTTCTTGAAACATAGTGCTTGAAACATAGTGCTCCCACATGTTATTGATCAACTTCATCATAGGCTTGGCCTAGTTACCATTCTAAATTCCTCACCTTCGTTGATTCATGTTGTTTATGCTAGTACCATTGGAGAGGCTAAGCGACGGTTGTGAGAAGAGGCTACTTGAGCTTTGCAAATGAATCTTCCCCCTGTTCCAATTAGTGATTTTAACATTTTAAGTGCTGAGGACAAATGTGGAAGCAAGCCTTTTGTTGATGATTGAGAGAGTCAAGAGTCTAGATCAACGTTCGCCATACTGCCCCAAATGATCCGATTCGGGACGTATCAAAATATACTAAGGGCAAATTGGAATGGTTCCACCCTCGCTTAGAAATGCAGGCATTATTTTTTTTTGTTCGATTTCAATTCGAACTGAAACAAGGGATCTCCTGTTCCAATGAGGGCTTTCAAGCCCTCTCCCTCACCCCCTCCTTCCCCCCTTCTCTCCGTCTCTCTCCTCCTCCCCTCCCTCTCTAGCTCTCCATGTCAGTACACCCCGGAATGGCATGGTATAAACGCATACCATGTCAAACCAATCACCGGCTAAGACACCCTTTGGTACTAGTTTGGCAAACCTCAGTTTGGATATTTTATGCATAATAGTGCTCTAATTGACTTGGTCTCTAATGGCTGTGATTTACCTGGTGTAATGATGAGGAGGTGCCAGTATTTAAGAGAGGTCGGAAAGAGGCTTTTGTAATGGGCAATGGCTCAATTTATTCCCTGAGGCAAAGGTTTAGCACCTCCAATGAGTTTCTTCTAAGTATTGTCCTCTTCTTCTTTCAATGAAGAATGATTCCTGGTGCATTTGCCATTCTGTTTAGAAAATATTTGGATGATGTGTGAAGATTCTAGCAAGTAGTACAATTAGTTTGAAATCAGCATTTTAATGGCTCCCCTTCATACAAACTATCCATGAAGCTTAATGCCACTAGGCAGGCTCTGATAAAGTGAAACAAGGAAGAAGTACAATGCATTTTCAAAAAACAGTGAATATTAAGAGAAATGTAGAAGCTTTAGATTAAGGAAGCTGAGCAGGGTGGTCTCATTGCGGAGGAACTGGCTCAGCTTCATATTCCGGTTGACTATTATAATTTGCTAAGGCAGCATGATTGTGGAAACAAGAATCTCGAGTTGACTGGTTGAAGAATGGTGATCAGTATTCATCCTTTTCATTGTTTACTGTGATTCAAAGGAGAAGAAATCAAATCACATCTATTCTTAACAATAAGGGGAGTCCAAATCACTCAGAATGAAGGTATTAGAAAGGTTTTCTTCGATTAGTTCAGATGTCAGTGGCAGAATGATGGTGCACAAATCCTATTTCTTTGCCTCCAGTCTCTTGATATCCTAACGAGGACAAGAGGAATTCTTTAGTTTGTAATGTTACTATTAATGAGATCAACGATGTCATGAAGTCAATAGGAGCTGATAAGGCTCCAAGACCTCACAGGTCTAACCCAAGATTTTCAAAGCTTATTGGAGATTATTAAAAAGATGTTGTCAAGAGGGCTGTGCAGTTCTTTGTATCAGGGAGAATAAAGCTGGTTTGGAAGATGTTGAATACCCTCATCCTCAAGAAGAACAATCCTTCTGAGGTCTGTCATTTTCATCCCATAAGTTTGTGAAATACAGTGTACAAGATTATTACAAAATTAACAGCTAAAAGAATGAAGCAAGTTCTTAGCCCCTTGATAAGAGAAGAGCAAGCAGCATTCATTCCTGGGAGAAGTATTCATGATGATACTCTTATTGCTCCATATTTTCTTCATTCTCTACATAATAGCTATATGGCTAGAATTCTCGTGGCATTTAAACTCGAAATGGAGCATCCAAATATAGGATGTGATGTGATTTTATAGAGGCGGTCCTTCAACACTTTCATTTCCCTGACAAGTCGGTTTCTTGGGTCGTTGAGTGCATTTGGCAACTTTCCTCTTCGGTTCTCATCCATGGAACTCCTTCAGCATGGCTTACTTCATATATCAGGCTTCGCCAAGGGCACCCAATTTCTCCTTATTTGTTTATGTTGGCAGCAGATATTCTCTCTTGATGGCTCAATCTAGAGCTAAAAGTTAGTGGTCTTTACGGATACAAGCCTTGGTGAGGTGCTCAACCAATTTCTCATTTATTCCTCACTAACAATTGCGTTCCTCTTAGCAAACTTCTTAGTAAAGCCTGCAAGCCTGATTGGACCATTTTAAAGGATTATCCAATATTATTTTCATGCTCAAGACAGCGTGTCAATCCCTAAATCCTCTGTTGTATTAGCTCTCAAATCAAAGTGGACCTTGCCTCGTCCTTATGTTCTTTACTCGGCATCTCTAACTCATCAATGCTTGGCTCTTACCTGGGTATACTTACTTCTAGTCAAAGTTTACATAAGTCCGATTTACAATCAATCAAGGAGAAGATTATTGCTAGATTGGATGCTTCAAAGTGGAGGTTTCTATCCTTGCCAGGCCAAGTGACTCTAATTAACTTTGTTCTATTGACTATTCCTTCTCATATGTCCTCTTGCTCTGATTCATTGCATATCTTGGTTGGAGTCCTTATGCAGGGCCTTTCTCAGACCATGAGATTGGAAAACTTAAGGTTCACTGGATAGCTTGGCAGAACATCTGTTTCCCTAAAATTAATTGAGCTTCCTCAGCTGCCATTGTGGTGGAAATCCTTAATAGCTAAAATGGCAGCAAACTGCTTCTCCAACCATCTAATTTATAGTCTAGAGTTGTGAATATAAAGTATATTTTTGCTGATGATTGGTCAAATAACCAGCCCCTCATGCTTATTCTTCTGATGATGAGCATATTTTCATTTCTTCCGACCCTTGGATTGATACTATACCTCTCAATAGGATGGTGCTTCCTTATAATATTGACCTAGTGGACAAAATCCATACTGTTAGTGGCCTGCTTTTGGAGGATGGTCAATGGAACATCTCTATCCTTCAGTCTGTTTTTTATGAGGACAATCTGTGCCTTACCAAGAGCTAAAATTCAAATGCACGATACTGTATGTTGGAGAGGTGGTTTTCTAAGATATGTTTCAGATATTTAAAATTCAGAATGACTTGCTGTTTCCAATCCTTTTCAGGGGCACTGAGTGTTGAAAGCTCATGATCAACCTCAGATTATTCATTTCATATGGAAGGCTGCATGGGATGGGATTCCTTGTCTTCATTTCTTCACAATCAAGGTACAAATCAACCTGTCTGCCAATAGTGTAATCAAGGTATGCTGAACCGGTACCGCCGGCCATATCGACCGATCGGCAGTACGGTTTCGTACTGTACCGAACCGACGAAGGCAAATGGATCCGAATCGGAAAAAAAAAAGAGAAAGAGAAAGAAATAGAGAGAGAGAAAGAGGAAGAAAGAAAAGAGGAGGGAAGGAGCCGACGGGCTGCCGAACAGCCTCCGGCTGGCCGTCGTGGTCGCTGGAGGGCGCAGTCCACGCGCGCGGCGCCGCAGACGTGAAACAGGAGCGTCGCCCTTGTTTCGCAAATTTTTTTAAAAAATCTAATTTTAAGTGAAGCCGGCAAATAGTTTGCTGGTTTCGCGATTTTTGTATTTTTTTAAAAAAAATTTCTTAAGTCGGCAACTAGGTTGTCGATTTCATAAGTTTAAAACAAAAAAAATAAAAAATCGAAACAGACGGTCGTCTGTTCGAAAAGAAGAAGGGGCGGAGCCGCGGAGGGCTCTGCCCGCTCGGCCTGAGGGGCTCCACCCGTTCGACCGCCCTCAGGTCGTCGGCGTCGGCTTGCCGGCCACCGGGGCCCTCGCAACGGATGCACCATCCGTCCGGTAGGTCCCTCGCCCCCCCTCCGAGTGCTCTCTCTCTCTTCTTGCTCTATTGAAACCCTATCGAACGATACAGAGCTCGAAAACCCTCCGACGGCCGCAGCCGGCCACCGCTGGCCTCCAGTGGCTCCCACCTCCCTCTCTCTCCTCCTCTCTCTCTTTCTCACTTTTTTCTTTTTCCTTCCGTATCGCCCGTGTACCGAATTTACCGGCCGAATCGTACCGGTTCCCCGTCAGTCCAATACGATACGGGGTGTACCGGCCGGTTCGGCACGGTATGGAAACCTTGAGTGTAATATTTTCATAGAGGACAGACATCATGTGCTCTTTAATTGTTCTCATTCTATACATATGTGGGATGACTTCTGTGATGCTAGACATCATTGTTCCACATCTTTATGATTAGTCTTCTCTTCAAAATTTCTTTGCTCCACCAACTTCTAATAATGCTCTTCTGAAGCTTCACACTAAGGTTGCTTATGTTACTTTGGTCTATTTGGCTTCACTGGAGTGCTGAGTTATTTCTTAATGAGAGGAACATCACCTTTATCCTGGTACACAAAGCATTAGTTCTGTCAAGGAATTATTGTTGGCTTACACTGTACCTCATTAGTTCTCATCCCGGCAACTGGCACATCCAAGTCCTCAAGCGCCCCTATAAGACCTCTTCTTGTCTAATGGATGCCTCCACCATCTGGCCAACTGAAGGTGAATTTTAATGGAGCTTTCAAGGAGTCCAAGGCTGCAGCTGGTTTAGAGACCACAAATGAAAGCTACTGCTTGCTGGTTTTATTCCCATTATACCTTCTTTGGTTCCTGAAGCAGAGTTGAGTGGAGTTTGGCATGGGTTGTTTATGGCAGTGGAGCATTTTCTGTTATGCATATCTGGTTGCACATTGATTTGTCCACAGTTATCAGCTGGCTTCTTGGCAGTGGAGTCTCTCTTCATCCTTACCTTGCTGATATTTTGCATCTCAAGCAGCAAGGTATCTGGTGGCGTGCTTCTCGTATTTATCATGAAGGAAATCAGGTTGTCGATTTCCTTGCAAATCTTGGTTGTGATCTAAAGCACCCTCCATTTGGGTATCAATTACCACTAGGTCTCTCTACTTTGGTTTTAGCTGATACTTCTTCATCTTTCTTTAGATTGTAACCAAGTTCTGCTTTTGTTCTTGGGCATTAGCCCATGTTATTACCAAAAAAAAAATCTTTTCCATCTTCTAGCGGAAGAAGCATTAAACTAGTTTGAGAAATCCAATCTAAAGTTTATTTCAGATTGAAGAAAAATACTAATCTAAAATCAGATTAAAGTAGAATCTCAACCTCAAGAACCATCATGAGTGGTGGTTCACACTGAGCAACATCATGACAGTTCCTGATTCTTACAGTAAAAGATTCTACAGTATGAAGGCTGGTTCAACAGCATTGAAAAGGAATTAAAAATGCAGAGAATCAAATAAATTAGGTGATATAAAGTGTCAATGGCGATTGGAATGATCAAGTACCATGTTCTCTAGAGCAGCAGCACAACAAACTTCTCAATACTACCAGAAAACCCAAACAAACCTTATGTTATCACTAGATACATTAGATTGTCCACGGTTGCAATTATAAGAAAGTCCATGGTTGGAATTATAAGAACTAGAATTTAACAAAATGCTCAAGGAAAGCAAAAGATAGCGGGCATTTTTTGAAATGTATTACCAAGAGAAGTTGTCTTTCCACCTCCATTCACACCAACAACCATAATCACAGCAGGTTTCCTGTTAGCATAAGGACATCGAAAAAGAAGAACTTGAAGTCAACCATAAGGAAAAGAGACTAAATGTACCCAACCATAAAGGCCCCATGCAAAACCTGAATCCTAGCTGAAGCTCTGTCTTCTTGCGTTTGCTTGTCAACAAGTCTAGAACACTCCTTTTCAAAGCATCCTGTGTAACCAACAGTACTAAATAAGACCTTTCAAACAATTCAAACACGTTCCACTGCACTTCTACTAGAAACCACAATCTGATCACCTAATTACATACAATGCCAACTCTTTACTCAGATTGAAGCAGATGTACATGTAGCAATCTTACAAATTAATGAAAGAAAAGATATCCGAAAGCCAAAAGAGATGAAAGCAGCTACCTTTATCTCATTTCCAGACTTGAGCTTCCCCGCTAATATATCATCCCTCAAGCTATCCACAATCTTCATAGAGATCCTGGGCCCAAAGTCCGACACCAATAAAGCCTGATCAAAATGAAAAGGGAAAAGAAACATAATTCAGTACTAATTTTAGATTTCCAGACTTCTCAGCAGCATTAAGAGTGGACCTCTTCGAGCTCATCGAGGACGCGGTCAGTGTCGGCGAGGTTCCAGTACAGGAGGAGCTCATCGATGACGGCGAGGTTCTCGCGGGTCTTGGAGAAGCCAGAGAAGATCTTTTCCACGTCGCTCTTGGCTTTTCCTTGATGAGCCGGCCCAGCCTGGTGAAGAACCCGGTCTGCCCAGCGGCGCACCGGAACCGGCGGCGCCGCCAGCTCGCCGGACGTGGAGGCCGGGCGGGGGCCTGGAGGAGGCGAGGAGTGCAGAGAGAGGAGGAGGGGACGTGAAAGGAAGGTACTCAGCTGCGAGGAAGCAGCGGCCATCGTCTCTTTTTCCTTCTCCTCGCCCTTCTTCTGAGTGCTGGTTGGATGGGGGTTTTAAAGTGGGATGGGAATTTGAGGAGATGCCTTGTGACCCCAGGTCCCTGGGGCCGTGGGGTGGCCGGTAGGACCGCCAGAGTGGGGGACTCACGTGGGGTCGCACGTGAATGATTTATAAGGTATTAAGGATTTGAAGAGGAATAATCTTGGGATGGGAAATTCATTGTGCATCACGGCGCAGAAAATCTGACGTAAAATATATTATTTTATATAATTGATTTATATAATTATTATTTTTAATATATATTAATATTTATAATTTATTTTTATTTAAAATTTGTATGATGAAATACTTCTATTTTTCAGAAAAAATTATGATATTCTGTGATATATTATGGCTTTCTACGAATATCATAATATAATCTAAAAAATTATGGTATCCTATATCAAATTATGACTTCCTGCATGCAAGATGTCATAAAATGATCCAGAATGTCATAATATAGAATAGACATTTTTGTCCAATCACCTTCCAACGCGTATTTAATGCCTACGGTTCAGCTTTTTCGTTTGAAAATTTTGAATGACAAAAATGTTCTTTCTCTTTAAAAAAATTATGACATCCTATAACATATTATAACATCCTACATCAAAATTATGACTTCTTGCATGCAGGATGTCATAATATAGATATACGATGTCATAATTTTTTCAAAGGACAGAAATATTTCATCATTCAAATTTTAATAAAAAGTAGAACTGCAGATGTTAAATGTATGTTGAAAAGTGATGACTATATAAACCAATCACAAAAAGCGATATGCTCTATGTTGGATTTTCTACACCGCCTGTGGTGCACAAAAAATTTCTCATCTTGGGAGTATATTTTCTTTCAAAAGTGTATGTTGTGTTGCTGGATTGAAATAGATTATTGTCTAGATAAGCCAAGTGGGCCGGCAGTGATGGACTCTTCAAGATTATGGTCAAATTAGCTTAGTATTTCTGATGGATCAAGGATGATTTGTGTTTTAGCTAGGTTCTATATTTTTTGGGTTAGGACATGTTGCGTAAGGCTTCATTGCTTAGTTTGGTTACTAGTGGATTTCTCTACCTTCTTAGGATGTATTTAGTAGTTCCGCCAGAATCTCATAAGATTCATGAGCTGGATAGTACAACCATCAAAAATATTGAATTATAGATTAAGTTAGATCTATACTTATAACTATCCTAGATAGCAGTTTAAGTAAGTGTCCCAAATTTCTTAGGAAAAAAATGACCAACATTAAATTATAGACTGCGTTAGGCTTATATTTATAACTATCCTGGATAACATTTTGAGCGCTAAAAATATAGTTTAAGATAGTTGTAAACATAACTTAGCTTATTCAGATCATTTTTTTTCCTATGGGATTCAGACCAGCTCACTGAAAATACAGTTTAGGATAGCTGTAAGCATAACAAACTCATTCAAATCATTTTTTCTCTCTATGAGATTCGATCCAATATGCTGAAAATATAGTATAAGATAATTACAAACATAGGCCTAATCTAGACTATCATTCAATACTTATAATAGTCAGATCGTGAATCCCATCGAATTTGGGGCCCAACAAACAAGTTGGCCGTTAGTATCTTCTTTTCTTTTTCTTTCCTTTTATCTTTTTAATTTCTCCTCCTTTTATACTATTTTATTATTAATTAAATGGGAGTGCTCAAGATATGGAATGGGATCTTCCACAATTCTGCGCAAAAGTATAAAGACATACAAAATCACATAGGATTCCGAGTAATTTCCATCATGACCTGTAATTGTAAAATATATTTGGAGACTAATAAATGGAGGAAATATTTAAGGATTTCTAGTTTTCTTTCTTTCTTTGAGGTCTTATATTATTGTTCTAATGATACATCAATTAGTTTGTAATCAAACAAATATTATGAAGGTATTTATGCACTAAGAGTGCGTTTGGTTTGTGATCAAAATCTAAAAGGATTGGAATGGAAATTAGAATGGCTATATTATCTAATATGTTTGGTTCGTGATAAGAATCAAAATTGAAATCCGAATGAAATTTGAATACTAAAGGAGAGTCATGATTGAATTTTGGAGGACAGGAGCATTTCTATGACCATTTAGAATCAAAATTAGAATGGGACCCTCTCCAACAAATGGTTGGAATGGAAGATGTTCAATCCCATTTCCATTCCAAAGCTCAACTCCTTCGATCAAATATGCCTAAAACATAGATAGGCATAGAAGGAAAAGCTATAAAATTGCATTCATTGGAAAATATAAAGTCAAAAAGGCAATCATGTATGCACCCCCTTTTTTGGTTTCAACCACACTTAGGATCATAATCCATCTTGATACTGAACCTAGTTTTAATCTAAATGTTTCGTCTTTATCTTTGTTTCACTCTTGTTTTGATATGGACTTGCTAATGTTCAAAGAAGTCTACTGGGTATTAAATGAAAATGATAAATTGAATGAAAAAATAGCTTTGATACAAACAATTAGTATTAAAAAAGATAAAAAATAAATATTTCATATTCCTAAATTTAAAGTACCCTATTATTTCATGTATTTGATGGTAGCAATATTGTTACAAGTTAACAATACGCACACACCAAACTTTAGCCTACAACAATATTCGATGTGAACATAACATAGGGCTACAACAAAACTATGTTCTCCATCTTCAACAAAACAACCAAACCATGAATACTTCTATTTATACCCAAGCCTTGCTCAATGGCAAACTAATTGAAGCTCAGTTTATTTAACCAATGGTTTGAGCCTTAAATATGGTAGAACCTTGGTTCAAATCTCAAATATTCTTTTCAAAAAAAGAGAGAACTCTATTAAATATCGATTGAAGGTATCAGTATATATAAGTGAAGTAAGTTGCTAAGGAAGAGCATGCTACATACTGAAATCTAGACTCTCTCTTTCATAATCAACTAGTTGATCAATGTTATTCGCAAAAAAGATAAAGGAATGACCTTGAAAGATCGGAGAGAGGAAGATATTGCTTTAACGTCATGCAAAGTAGCTCCTCAGCTAATCAATTAACCCATAGATTAAAATTATCTTTAAGACCAATTATAGACATATTTGAAAGAAAATCAATACAACCAAGGATTTTCATGTTCATCCCAAGCATGCTGGCATTACTGTATTTTTTACAATATTTGTCAAAACTAGTTCTAAGATAGAAGTAAAATAGCGGAATAAATATAATTTTAAAGTATAATTCTTTCAAATTAGGATTTGCCAACTTCAATAATCCTTACAATTCCAAAAGGTATATCACAAAGTTAGAGATTCAAAGGATAGTTTTGTTTGGGCATCCACTTTCCCTGGTTACTTTTTGTATCTTCCCTTGTTAATGCCACAATTACTATTTTATTCATTTGAATTAGGTCTATACCCACACTTAACCAAGAAAAAGTCATCTCTACATCAATGTAAATAATCCACCAAGCTAAATTTAATGTATTTCTAATATATTATGCAGCAACTTGGGGAATTGACAATACTAGTTTTGAGCATGAGTTATGCTTCTTTAGTTTTGTTAAAAATGGGTTGTTGCAAATTGAGTTCCAAGAAAGTAGGCATTCAATCGTTTGGAGTCCATTTTATAAGACCATTCTATGAGAACTCATGTAGATATATGTTTAATCTCACATTGGTTATGCAATGAAGAGATTTTGGATACTTATAAAAAACTAAGGAATCTAGATAATACCTTCCAGCTATTCTTTTAGGTGAAGTCTTGAGTCATCATAAATGATATCAAAGAAAACCTAACTTATAGCTTATATGGACTAGGGGATACCATAGCAAGGGATCTTTTAGGATTGACTATAGGTTGATGGTGGTGTTTGCGATATGATCTGATGGAATAAGAAGAGTGTATGAAGAACTATGTTGATGTGTCTAGTTTCTTATTGGTCATATACTAGGAAGATCTTAGATCGTAATTTAAGACCGTGGAAACCAACTAATATTTTTTAGATAGCCTTTTTGATTGAGGCCCTCGATCCTTATGAAATGGAACAAGAAGAGAAGATAAAGAAAGAAATAGAATTGAAAAGAGAAATGTAAGCTTTTATGGCTGGATGGCTTTAGAGCTTTCCCTATAACAATTTTTATATGGATTTGATAATTTTTCAAAGAGCTTTAGATGGATATTTAAAACTATCCACCATAACTTCTTTGTACATAATCAGGAGTGTAACATTAAAATATCCAAATATTACTACTCCATATCTCCTTGTATCCTACTCTTTATTTCTACAAAGCCCCCGGTTATGAATGTTCTCTCACATTAAGTGTAATCACTTAATAATATGTTTGATCATGTCAAATCCCACAAAGCCAATGTGATCCAATAAATACTTCTGATTTTGTTTAGAGCCTTAAATAATAGAAATTTTATACAATTAAAGAAGAAGACTAAGAATACATCATGCAAGGTTATTTGACCATTGCATTGAGGACTATTTGGCCACTTAGTCCAACATCTTCCACTTGACCAATTAGGTTGAGATCATTATTCTTTAACACCCACTAATAGAACATATCCTTTGAATATTTTAAAAGTGATTGCTTTGACTAACAAATCTGCTATCATTCTTTTAAAGATACATACTTTGCTACAAGTTCATTTTTTAGAACCACATCAAAAATATAATAATATTGATGATCTATATGATTTCCTTTCAAATCAAACTTATCATTTTTTATAATGCATATTGTTGTTTGATTATCACACAATTTTTATAAGCTTGTTGGTTATTTGTTCAATATTTAAATTTATTAAAACTATTTTATCCAAATAGTCTCACATGTTGCATTATTGCAAGCAATATATTCAGCTTTCATTGTGTTTTTAGTTGCACAATTTTATTTTTCACTATACCAAGAATAGCTCTCCTATCTTGGATGAAATATAACTTAATATATATTTGCCATCATCTATATCACCAGAAAAGTCAGCATCAGAGTATCCAATAATTTTAAATTTTATCACTAATATTATATATCAACTTATAATTTTTTGTTCCTTTAATACATCTAAAAATTCTTCCAATAGTTGACCAATATACCTCATTTGGATTACTTTGAAACATGCTTATAAGGCTTACAGTAAAATTAAGATCAAAACCTAATAGCTTGAATATATGGTTTATGCTACATTTTAATTTTTTTCTTCTTCACTACATAGGCACATTTTCTTAGATAATTTTTTTGTCTATAAATGAGAGTCTCTATTGGATTTGAACTATCCATATGAAATTTCTTAAAAATTTTATCAAGATATTATTCTTGAGATAATGTAGAGTCCTTGATTTTCTATCTCTAATAATTTAAATTTTCAATACATAAGATGTCTCGTCTAAATCTTTCATTTCAAATTGGGATTCAAAAAATCTTTAATTTATTATAGATATAATATTATTTTTAATAATTAAAATATCATTAATATATAAAGATAAAATTATAAAATTACTCTTACTATACAGTGATATATACAATGATCATAATTATTAACTTCAAAACCAAATTTAATGACAACATTATAAAAAGTGTAATACTATTGCCTTGAAAATTGTTTTAGACCATATAATAATTTTTTTAAGTCTATAAACCTTGCTTTGTTGGCCTTCAATTTTGCAACTATCCAATTGCTGTATAAAATTTTTTTCTTGAATTCATCATTTACAAAAATAATTTTTACATCCATTTGAAATAATTCTTAATCTAATGCAAACAATTGACATCAAAATTCTGATAGAAGTAAATTTAATAATTAATGAATAAATTTCTTCATAATTAACAGTAGATTTTTGAGTGAAGCCTTTAGATGCTAGTCTTGCTTTGTATTTATCAAGGGATGCATTAGATTTATATTTTTTTTAACAATCTATTGCCTTTCTATTATTAGATAGATCTACTAGTTTCCATGCATCATTTTTTATTATGAAACTCCATTCTTCTTTTATTGCTTTTTTTCATTTTCTTGAATCCAGAGATGATAAAGCTTTATTTATAGTTAATGGATCTTCAATATCTTCTTAATTCAATAAAGTAAAGTAATCTTTCAATTTAGAAGACAGATTTCTTTCTTTTTGAATTTTACTTAGCGTATCACAAGGGTTTTCATTTGATTAAATTGATATTTCAATATTAGAAGTTTTGTCATTCTCATTATGTAATTTTATTTTTAATAATTTTAAATATTTGTACCAATCTATTGGCATTTTTAGTGTTAATTTGTTCTTTCAAATATCGAGTATTCCTACTTTCAGTAATACTTATATATCCACTAACATGGTGAATGGTAAATCTATAACCTTTTGAACTTTTAGGATATCCAATAAAATAATTTTAATAATTTTACTATCTAACTTATCTCTTATATGTGATGGAATTAATATATAGTCGGAAGAACCCCAAACCCTCAGATTGTTTAGATTTTGTTCCTTGTAGTCCATAATTCATATGAAGTTCTATTATGTATTTTAGTATAAATTAAGATTTACAAATATTATACAGTAACAATAGCATCATCCCAAAATTATATACTAAGGAAACAATGGCTTAATATAGATCTTACCATATCAAGCAAGGTCTGATTTCATTTTTGGTGACATCATTTTATTGTAGAGTATAACTCATAGCATGTTGATGTATGATACCTTTTTTAAAAAAAATTATTAAATAAGTCTAACATATAATCTCTACCATGATTTGATCATAGAATTTTAATGTTTCTACCTAATTGATTTTCAACTTTCATTTTATACTCTTGGACTTTATCAAAAACTTCTAATTTTTTGTGCATCAAATATATGTAGCCATAATTTAAAAAATTATCGATAAATGTAACAAAATATTTCATGCCTCTATGAGTTTTAACATTTAGAGGATCATATTTATTAAAATGAATAATAGCTAAAAATTTATTAGATCTTTATCCTTTGGAAAATAGAAGTTGATCATTTTAGCAAAAAAGTATGGTTCAGAAGTACCAAAATCTATATTATATTAAAATTAATCTTATATTTATTATTTACTTTATTTTATTTATTTATTTATCTTAATCTCATATGTCAAATATAAGGATCATAACACATGAACAAATATCAATATAGAAAGATATGGAGGACACTACCTCTTGACAGGGAGTTCAGTGTGAGGTGGAGCTTCAGGAACTAATGGGAGCCCAGTACAAGGTGGAGCTCCAGAGTACGTGGATCAATCATGAGATAGAAGACTCGAAAGGATAACAGATGATGTTGCAGGATAAAGTTCTTATTATCGCAGGAGACTACCCTGAGCAAGTCTTAGGTCAGGCAGGTCACAGCATACGATTGAGATGGGATTGAGTGATCTAGCTTGACTCACATGTTTGTCCATCCATGAGCAGTCATATATTTATCCCAAGGCATGGGGGCGAGCTCATCCAGAAGCTCTCAAAGATAGGTGGAGGCAGAATGTCGAGTTGAGGTAGAGATAGTTAGGTTTTGGTGCCTCAAATTCGATCTACAGCAGCGAAGACTAGATACGAAGAAGCCCAGAACGTAGCATGGAGGGTCCGCAGCAAGGTGTGGCCTGTAGGCACATGCAGGCCCAGCCTAGGCACGGGCGTGCAAATGCACGCTGATCCAGTGTGGGTGTGACCCAGTGCAGGTGTGCTGGCGCACGGGCATGACCCAGCACAGGTGCGTGAGCACGGTGCGTGCCCAATTTTGAATTCTCTATGTGGTCCATGATGGACCGTGGAAACCTGGCACAGTCCACGCATCCTTCATGGATCGATCTGGTCCATGCATGAAAATCATGGTGCATGGCCATTGTTGTGCGATCTGACGGTCGAAATATTCTGATGCGTGATTTACGCGATCCAAAGGCCAGGGAAGGTTGCGGGAGAGATTCAACGGTTCAAAAAAGTATTTGAGTCCTCTTGAAGGCCTGATATCGATTTGGACTAAGATTGGGCCTTAATAGAGGCAGACGGGCCGAATGGCAACCATAATGCCCTATGGAATAGAGAGAGTCGGTCGTGAGAGTCTCCTTTGGGATTTTTCTGAGAGCTTTTGTAAAGAAATGAGCTTCTTGTTGAAAGAGTGAGGTTTATGAGAGTTGAGAGTATGTAATCTCTTTTGTAATTATTTTTTTGATAGTGAAGCCTCTGAATGTCCCGTGAAAGTAGATCTTGATCTAATTTATGTATTTGATTGTATCTTATTTATTTCTTCTTTTTTTCTACCATAACAATTAGTACCAGATCTTCAACAATTAGTATCAGAGCCAAGTGGTACCAAAGTGTGCAATTATCTAGGTTGTGACAGTGTTGATCAAGATTAAAGAAGATAGAGAAGTCAGGCTCAATCAAGATGAAGATCAACTGATATGATGAAAGAGTAATTTCTCCCTATGTCAAGCAAAGGTGAAAGATGTGCTTATCCAATAGGGATAAATCGAGGCTCTCTTGTATGAGGAGAAGCCGACTACCATAGAGGTGAAGGATTGAAGAGGACTTCAAATATAGACGGTGAGTACGATCTGCTTATACTTGACGGATGATGTGGTGATCCATATGCTTAGCGAGATTTTTCCAACGGTGATGTGGATGAAGCTCGAGGAGATATATATAGCAAAATAACTCACCAATGTTCTCTTTCTCTGAAAGTAGTTCTACCAGCTATGGATGAGTGAGGGACAGAGCATGCAGGAGTATCTCAGTAACTTTTAGAAGATCCTCACCGAACTTCTCAGCGTTGGTGAGAAGGTTGAGAAGACCAGAGTGTTGGTCTTGCTTGCATCGCTTCTGAAGAAAAATTATCCGATCGTATCAAATGTCAGAAAAAATTTGAATAGATTAGTAATTAAATTTTATAATATTTATGAAATCTCATCTTGATTCACAGTAAAAACTTCATCAAAGTATAAGAGCTTCTTCAATCGATTTGCTTCGCGAGATCCGGATGCACAAATCCTCTACTTCACATGCACGCCAAGCAATATAGGAGAGAGGGATAAAGAACTCTTTCGGAAGGAGGAAGAAGAAGAGCCTTGAGAACTGATCTTAAGGTCTTGGAAGGAGCCCACACACCATACCACAAGAGATAGGGAGGATGCCCAAGAGGAGAGAGATGCCCATGGAGAGGTGACGCCCAAGGAGATGGGACGCCCAAGGATCTCACACCTGAACCAATGCTTGATTGATTTTCTCTTCTCCACGTTCCTCCTTAAATAGACAAGAGTTCTTAGATCAAATCAAATACCTTCATGGGTTAGGAATAGGACACTCTATATTTGAATCAAATCTAAACTCCCTAAACTATAAGATTTCTTAATTGAAATAGGAGAGGCGCCAACTTGCGCCTTCCTTCACCATGCCGCATGCCCAAGGAGAGGGGGCTATTTCCAACACCCTCTCCTCCATCTTGGTCAGCTATATGGGTGAGAGAATACCTAATAAATATAGCTAATTGTACCAAATCTGATTTGGTTCAAGTTTGAACTCAATTCGAATTCAATTCGAATCCGATTCGAACCAAATTCAAAAAAGCTGCTAATCCTAATCTAATTAGGATTTAAGTCTAAATCCAACTTGGATATTTAACCCAATATAGCCTTAATAAATTAAGCTCAATTAACTTAGTTCTGATCCAAAGTAATTAGGACTCGAATCTAATCTCTCATAATTTTTTGGATCATAGATTTGATTAAATTTATCTCCAGAATCAAACCTGCGCCTTATATGCAGTGCTAGCTGCACATAGTCAATGTTTAATTCTATATGATCTATAACTTAATTCTCAATTAAGTAAATCCATATATTCAATCAAGTTTCATACTTTCAAATTGAATACATAAATATGTGATCAATTTTTTCTATATTGTTTGACTTTATGCATGACTCCATAAGTTCAAACACTAAATCAGTAGCATAGGAATCACTTCCTATACTAATCGAAGTGACTGTTTAGCAATGATACTCGATATCCGGATAGGTCGAATGGTTACAAAGCAATGTTCAAGAATCTTAGTATATAGTTATCGTATAATTCATCCCTTTGATCTCAATGCTCAAAGTGACCTAGGGTTTAACTGTCAATGCTGAACTAGTCATTCACATTGTATTTCAATCTTTTTCAAATCTTGTGATAGATGATGAAGATTATCTTGATCAAGATTTTACTGAATTGAGATACAGTGATGTATTAACTCCTCTAAACTGGAGGGTCAATCTCATCTTAACTTACACACCGACTTCATAAGTACTTGACTGTACCCAGTAGTCTTTCATCACTATATTAGAAATATAGATAGTCTGATACCAAAGCATTGTGAGTTGCTTGTAAGTCACTATGGTGATCTCAGATTGGAGAGACACTTATGCTCATATCCTTCATGAGCTATTCTTGACAGCAGAATGCTCCGTAGGTGAGTCACTGTTCAGTAACAATATACTCCTACATCTCATCTGTATACCATACCAGTGTCTCCATACTTCTTGATTAAGAGGACAACCAACCCATATGGCACACAATGATCTATACTCGATAAACATTATTGTCCTTATTAATAACATATCATTTGATCACAAATAAATTTAAGAACTATTCGATAAATCCTCCTTTATTGATTATATTATAGTTCTAAGGACTTCATTATAACACAAGAGTTCAAAGAAAGATGTACTTTTATGATGAATTTATCAAAATAATTTTATTATTAATAATTTATATATAAATTATAAAGAGCTTAATCGTCTATAGATAGATAATTGACTTTAGGATATATTTTTCAACAACTCCCACTTAGACTAAAGCTAATCAGGACAATATCTACTACCTATCTTCCACTTATAGTTATCAAACTCTTTGGTTCTGAGAACTTTAGTGAAGGGGTCGATCAGATTTTTCTTTCTATTAATCTTCAGTAGCTTGACGTTATCTCGATCGATGATCTCATTGATCAGATGATAGCGACGCAGAATAGGTTTGATCCTCTGATGAGATTTGGCTTTCTTGGCTTGAGCGATGGCACTAGTGCTGTCATAATGCAGTAAACTGGACCTTCAACTTAGAGAACCACTCTAAGCTTGCAGATGAACTTTCTCAATCAAATAGCTTCTTTACAGCATTAAATACCGCAATGTATTCTGCTTCGCATACTGAATCAGTTACTGTGTGCTGCTTGAAACTCTTCGAATAGATCGCTCCACCAAATAAAGTGACAATGTAGCCAGACACATTTTTGCTACCATCATGATCAGACTGAAAACTGAAATCACTATATCCCACAAGTTTAAAGTTTGTATCTCTATAAATTAACCATTGGTCCTTGATATTTTCAAATATTTAAGGATTGTCTTCACGACCTTCTAATAGTTCTCTCTTGGATCAGACTGATACCTGCTCACTACTCCTAGTGAGTGGACTATATCTAGCCTTGTATATGTCATAGCATACATGATAGATCTCACTACCGAGGTATATGAAATTCTACTCATATGCTCTCTCTCTTGAGGAGTTATCAGATAATCTTTTCTAGAGAGAGTAATTTCTTAATCTATCAGTAGATAGCCCTTCTTGAAATTTGTCATGCTGAACTGTTTCAGTACGGTATCGATATATATGATTTAAGACAATCCAAGCAACTTTTTAGAACTATCCCTATAGATTTTCATCCCTAGGATATAGAATGCTTCTCCCAAATCCTTCATGAAGAATTATGATGATAGCCACAGCTTTATACTTTGTAAAGCAGGGATGTTATTTTCTATTAAGAGTATATCATCTACATACAATACAAAAAAAATGACTACAGAATCATTAGCCTATTTATAGATGCAAGACTCATCTCTATTCTTAACGAAGCCATACATTTTGATCGTCTTATCAAAATACATGTTTCAATTTCGAAAATTTACTTTAGTCCATAAATAGATCTGTTTAGCTTGCACACTTTAGATTCATCTATGGATGTGAACCCTTCAGGTTGTATCATATACATCTCTTCTTCCAACTCTCCATTAAGAAAGTGATTTTGACATCCATTTGTTAGATCTCATAATCTAGGTATGCCACTATAGCAAGTATAATCCGAATAGACTTAAGCATTGCTACAAGAGAGAATATCTCATCATAGTCAATTTCATAATGTTGACGATATCTCTTGACAACTAGACGGACCTTATAGGTCTCTACCTTTCCATCCGCTCCTCTTTTCTTTTGAAGATCCATTTATATCCTATGGATTTAATCCCTTCGGATGGATCAATAAATATCCATACACCATTGATTTTCATAGATTCTATTTTGGATTTCATGATTTTTAGTCATTTTTCAGAATCGAACCTCTACATGGCATCCATATAGGTGATCGGATCCTTGTTGTTTCATCTAGTTCGATAGGATTACCATCTCAGATTAAGAAAATATAATATCTGTTCGATTGATGCGGTACTCTATCGGATCTTCTTAATGGCACCTCTATAATAGGCTCTAGATTTGATTTTTCAATCAAATCTGGTACTATATTCCTACTCAGAGGTGTCTGATTTTTTGTGTCACGAATTTCATCAAGTTCGATCTCAGTGGCATCAGTTACTTCTCTAAGAAACTCTCTTTCTAAAAAGATTGTTCAATTGCTAATAATACCTTTGTTCTTTAATGAGGTAGAAATAGTATTCTTTGTTTCTTTGGGTACCCTACAATAAACACTTATTGGATCTGGGTACGAGCTTGTCGGTCTATAAATATTTGACATAAGCGAGGACAATCCCAAATCCTAAGGTGAGAAGGTGTTGGCCTACACCCGATCCATATCTCGTATAGAGTTTTAATGATTGATTTGCTCAAAACGTTGTTCAGAATATAGCATGCAGTTTTTAAAACGTACCTTCAGTAGGAGATTAGCAGAGTCGCAAAGTCCATCATAGATCGAACCATGTCTAACAGTGTTTGATTCCTCCTTTCAGACATCCTATTATGTTGTGATGTGCCAGAAGGGATCTATTGTGAGAGAATTTCATTCTCTTTTAGATATATCAGAAACTTATTTGAAAGGTATTTAACTCCTCGATCTGATCGAAGAGTTTTAATACTCTTTTTAGTTTATTTTCTACTTTACTATGAAATTATTTGAATATTTCAAATGATTTAGAATTATAATTTATAAGATAGACATATCCATATCTAGATAGGTCGTCAGTGAAAGTAATGAAGTAGTTGAATCCTCCTTTGGTACATGTGCTCATGGGTCCACATACATCACTATGTACTAGACTTAGAATATTAGCGGCTCGCTTATCTTTTCTTGAAAAGATGATTTTGTCATCTTACCAAGAAGACAAGATTCACAGATTGATAATGATTCACAATCACCAATATCGAGGATTTTCTCTTTAGTTAACCTATCCATCCTATTCTTATTTACATGACTTGGCCGACAATGCCAAAGATAAGCATCACTGACATTATCAACTTTAGGATATTTTTAGATGTGTACATTACACTTATAGCTTGTGATAGAAGATATATGTCATATTTTAATTATCCATGCATAATTATAGTATCATTCATAATAATATCATAAAAATTATTCTTTATTAAAAAGTTGAAACCAACTTTGGCCAAAAGGCTTATGAGATGACATTTATAAAAAGAAAGACAATAATGACAATCATCTAATATGACAATTCTAGACTCAAAAATAAGTTGAATAGTTTCCAAAGCTAGAACTGGAATGAGGCTTCCATCTCCAATGTTCAGGAACAGTTCGCCGTCTCTAAATTTCTTACTGACCTAAAGTCCTTGTATCAAATTGTAAATATTAATTGGACTTTCGATATCCAATATCGAGGTAGTAGTATCACACATAGAGAAATTACAAGGAGTTATCGTATAAGTATCTTGTTCAGCAATAGATTGCTGCTTTCTCTTGTTCGGTTTGTTGGAGTTAAGGGAGGCTATATACTGAGGATAATTCTTCTTTCAATGATCCTACTTCTTGCAGAAGAAGTATTCTATTTGACTTTGTCAACCTTTAACTTCTTGCTCTGACTAGGCTTTGGAGTCCTAGCATGCTGTACCTTCTTTTTGCTCTTCTTCTTTCTTTTTTAAAGAGACGATGCCCAGAAAAGAAATCACCCATCATATTCACCAGCTCCTTTTGAAGTTGGTTATCCTTCTCGAAAGTCTGTAGTAACCCTAGCAAATCATGCTAGTTTACTACAGATTTCGTCATTCTATAATGGCTAAGAAAGGATAGGTAGGATTGGGATAAAGAATTCAAGATCGTATCTTTTTTAGCTACTCATGCAAGAAAAATTTGAGTTTGCTCAAACATTCGATCTGCTCGATCATGTATAGTACATGATTAGTGACCGATGCCCCTTTCCTTATCCGTGCATTGAAGACAGCACAAGATATTTTATGCCTCTCAACATCATCAGGAGTGCTAAAGGACTCGTTCAATATTTGAAGGATTTTCTCTGACCGGGCATCCTCAAATTTGCGACTGAATTTGTCGTTCATAGCCGCCCTTATAATGCAATACACAATGATCGGTCATTGAGCTACTTCTGATAAGTATATCTGACCGCACCATGAGCATTTGGGGCGGGCTCCTTAGGTGTCAGATCTGCAAGTACATACAAGATCCTCTCGTGCTCTAGATAATCTTGAGCTTTCGATACCAACTATCGAAATTAAGTTCAGTGAGCTTATCGCTGTCCAACAACGAGCGGAGTAATAAAGTGTTAGCCATTTCTAAAAAAAAATAAGATCATATTAATATATGAATTATTCAATCTTAAAATTTGAACTTTAATCTAAAGGTTCTCTCATTATTTATATGAATTAGTAGCCTCTACCTCTAATTCAAGAAATTACATTAATACCTTAGTAGGTACTAGAATCCATATAAACTGTACACAAGTCTGAGTATGGCTCGACCAACCCATATACATCTATGGTAGGTTCTTAACTAATTATTTTTAAAATAATTTTTAGTAATAATTTTACCCTAGATACCTCTTCAGCAGGCATATGGTACCTCCACTGAAAGTCTTAGTTAGGTCCAACCATTAACATGAACATACTCAGTGAATCTAACTGATAAATGATCAGGCCTGAGTAAGCTCTGGCCAACCCAATCATTCATCAGATAGTACAGCAAAATTATCATATAATAAATAATAATTCTAATATCCAGATAAGCACTAGGCATAAGACGCCTCCAATGCTAATTTGAAATATTAGACCCATTACCATCCACCTTAATGGGAGGCTATGAAGTAGTTATCCCCATAATTATTTATTTAAGGATTAATAATTAAAAATAAAGAAAAGAGGTTAACTAGTATTTCAGATAAGTGAGATCAATGGAGGTAGCCAATGCTTGCCTAGATAAGCATGTCCCTAATTAAAAATCATTAGTCGAACTATCGAACTTATCTTAGACATCAATTGATCAGTTAGTTAAATTTGATAAGCCAAAGAATTTAGACTCAACCACTGAGCCACAATCAGATCCATTTGGTATGGTCAAAATATGGACTTGATCAAGCTACAACTATTGAGATTGATCTTAAAAATTTGACCTAATCTAATTCAACTATTAATTAGATTTAATCAAATTCTCTATTTGGTCTATATTGTTGCTAACCCTAGGTCTAACCCAATAGATGATTTGATTCAAGCTAACCCATAGCTCTTTGGTTTATGAGGTGTCTTAAGATCTTCAATTCTCAAATCTAGATTTTTTGATAATCATATCTTAATTTTAATTAAGTATATAAATTTATTTGAAATAATTTAACTTATAAAATTATTTATAAAATTTCATGCAAAACCTTACATCATATGTCATTAATTCAGATTACAAAACTAATATTCAGAACTGAGTATTTTGCATAAATTAGTAAAAATAAATCATAAAATTTTAGATCTAATCTAAACTTATTTATAATTAGAATAATTTAAAATTCTTTTCATCTTTCTTCTATATGAGATATAATTACATTGACATCCGTACACGTCATAAGAAATCCATTGATTAGGCCAAAGAAAAAATTTAATCTCTACTTTTCTTATGACCGAACGGTCATGGTGATCAACTCAATTTTGAATACTTGACTACTAAGAACAATTCAATACTACATATTATATATGTAAAAAAAATTCTAGTTCATATCATACTCATAAAATGATAGCATGCAGAAGTTTTATCTAATCTAATTAGATCATTACTACTACATAAAATTTTATATCTGAACTTTAATCATATCATTATATGAATCATTAATTTTAGTTCTAAAAAATAAAGAAATCTATTCAAAATATATGTATGATTGTATAAAAAAATTTTGGTTTGAGATATGATCAAACATATATAGATATTTTGCTCTAATCAGATCTAAAACTCTATCAACCAGATTCAGATCTGAGCCTGATTCAAACATCAATTTTTTAATTAAAATATATTTAAAAAATATATCAAAATAGATTTAAATTATGCATAATCAGATTTTAAATCAGAACAAAAATTAGCATAGAAAATTCTGCTAAAATGGATTTTTAACATATCATTTTTAGCGACTAATTTCGATCCAATAATCTGATCAAAACTAGATCAAAAAATATAAAAATATTAGATCAAATAATATTTAATCATATAAAAATTTGATTCAAATTAGATAAAAAATAAAAAATTCAAAATTAGATTATGTGATCATGACATACAGCCTGGTTCTGATACCAGTTGAAAGAAAATTATCCGATCGCATTGGATGTCAAAAAAAAATTAAATAGATTAGTAATTAAAATTTTATAATATTTATGAAATCTCACCTTGATTTGCAGTGGAAGATATGATCAAAGTAGAAGAGGTTCCTTAATCGATTTACTTCGCGAGATCTGGATGCGTAGATCTTTTACTTCGCATACACACCAAGCAACGTAGGAGAGAGGGATGAAGAACTCTTTAAGAGGAAAGGAGAGCCTTAAGATCTGATCTTAAGATCTTGGAAGGAGCCCACATGCCATACCACAAGGTATAAGGAGGACGCCCAAGAGGAGAGAGACATCCAAGAAGAGGTGACGCTCAAGGAGATGGGACGCCCAAGGATCTCACACCTAAGCCAACGCTTGATTGATTTTTCTCTTCTTCACATCCCTCTTTAAATAGACAAAAATTTTTAGATCAAATCAAATACCTTCATGGGTTAGAAATAGGACACTCTATATTTGAATCAAATCCAAACTTTCTAAATCATAAGGTTTCCTAATTGAAATAGGAGAGGCACCAAATTGTGCCTCCCTTCACCATGCTGCACACCCAAGGGAGGGAACTGTTTCCAACACCCTCTCCTCCATCTTGGTCGGCCATATAGGTGAGAGAATACCTGATAAATATGGCTAATTATATCAAATCTGATTTTATTCAAGTTTGGGCTCAAATCGAATCCAATTCGAATCCGATTCAAATCAAATTCGAAAAGACTGCTAATCCTAATCTAATTAGGTTTAGGTCTAAATTCAACTTGAATATTTAACCCAATATAGTCTTAATAAAATCAAGCTCAATTAACTTAGATCTGATCTAAAGTAATTAGGACTCAAATTCAGTCTCTCATAATTTTTAGATCATAGATTTGATCAAATTCATCTTCGAAATCAAATCTGTGCCTCATGTGTAGTGCTAGCACCATATAGTCAATGTTTAATTCGTATGACCCATAATTTAATTTTAATTAAGTAAATCTATATATTCAATCAAGTCTCATACTTTTAAATTGAACACATAAATATCTGGTCAATTATTTTCTATATTGTTTGACTTTGTGTGTGACTCCATAAATTCGAACACTAAGTCGGTAGTATAGGAGCCACTTTCTATACTAATCGAAGTGATTATCTAACAAGGATATCTGATATCTGGATAGGTCGAATATTTGTAAAGTAACATTCAAGAATCTCGACATATAATTACTGCATAATTCATCTCTTTGACTCCAATGCTCAAGGTGACCTAGGGTTTAACTGTCAATCCTGAAATAGTCATCCACATTGTATTTCAATCTTTTTCAAATCTTGTGACAGATTATGAGAATTATCTTGATCAAAATTTTACTAGATTGAGATACAGTGATGCATTAATTCTGATAAACTGGAGGGATCAATCCCATCTTGACTCACATACCAACTTCATAAGTACTTGACCGTACCCAATAGTCTTCCATCATTGTATTAGAAATACAGGTAGTCTGATATCAAAGCACAGTGAGTTGTTTGCAAGTCACCATGATGATCTTAAGTCAAAAAGATACTTATGCCCATATCCTTCATGAGCTGTTCTTGACAGCAGAGTACTCCGCAGGTGAGTCATTGTTTAGTGACGATGTACTCCTACATCTTATCTATATGCCATACCAGTATCTCCACACTCTTTGATTAATAGGACAACCAACCTATATGGCACATAATAATTTATACTCGATAAACATTATTGTTCTTGTTAATAACGTATCATTTGATTACGAACAAATTTAAAAATTATTTGATAAATCCTCCTTTATCGATTATATTATAGTTCTAAGGACTTCATCATAATACAAGAGTTTAAAGAAAGATGTACTTTTATGATGAACTTACCAAAATAACTTTATTCATTAATAATTTATTTATAAATTACAAAGAGCTAAATCGTCTATAGATAGATAACTTGCTTTAGGACATATTTCTCAATAGCTTCCCCCTTTCTTTGAGTTCTTGGGATTGCTCTTTTAATAGGAAAGAGCACCATAAAGATGGATGAGGTTACTGCAGCATTATTCAAAATAAGATTCTCAGGAGGGAGAATCAAGCCTCAAGTTCTAATGGTGACTTGGCTTTGGTGATGACTGGAGGTAGTGGTGGCAGAAGATGAAGCGACAGAGGATCGTAATGTGGGTGGTTCAAGTCTAAGACGAGGGATTCGACTAAGATCAGGTGCTACCGATATGATGAGTTGTGGCACTGAATCAGAGATTGTCCGTAGCTCAGAGATCGGGCAAAGATTATTATGACGATGGCGGTCTAAGATAATGATGCAGAAAAAATGATGATGTTCTTCTGGTGACTGATGAGATATCTATTTTTTTCAATAGTAGATTTTAGATTCTGCATATTCACATCATGTGTGCTGCAGAAAGAAGCTGTTTGATTCTCGAGAGAGCAATGAGGGCACTATTCACTTGTCGGATGGATCAAGCTATGAGATCAAGGGTAGTGGGATGGTCAACTTACAGATACATAATGGAGCAATGAGGAAGTTTGATGGGGTCTGATATATGTCTAGCTTCAGGATTAATCTAATTTCACCAAGCAGACTGGATTCAAGCAGCTACAGGTGGAGAGCTGATGATGAAATTCTGAAGATCATGCATGGTAGTAGGGTTGCGATGAAGGGAGGAAAGTATGGAGGACACTACCTTATGGTAAGGATCTCAATGCGAGGTGGAGCTTCAGGAGTCAGTGAGAGCCAGTGTGAGGTGGAGCTTCAAGAATATATGGATTGGATATGAGACAGGAGACTCGAGAGGATGACAGGCGACGTCGCAGGGTGAAGTTCTTATTGCTGCAGGAGGCTACCCCGAGTAGATCTCAGGTCAGACAGATCACAGCACACGATGGAGATAGGATCAAATAGTCTGGCTCAACTCTTATATTTGTCTATCCATGAGCAGCCAGACATTTGCCCTAGAGCATGGGGGTGAGATCATTCAAAAGCTCTCAAAGATAGGTGGAGGCTGAAGGTCGAATCGAGGTTGAGATTGTTGGATTTTGGTATCTTAAATTCGATCCATAGTAGTGAAGACTAGATGCGAAGAAGCCCAAGATGCAGCATACAAGAGCCTGCAGTTAGGAATGGCCCGCAGGGCGTGCAGGCCCAGCCCAGGTGCAGGCATGCAGGCGGGTGCGACCCAGCACAGGCACATGCGCGTGCCCAGTTTTGAATTCTCCACGCGGTCCATGGTGGACCATGGGAACTTGGCACAGTCCACGCATCCTCCATGGACTGATCTGGTCCATGCATGAAAAATCATGGTGCATCTCCCTTGTTTGCACAATCTGATGGTCAGAAATGCATTGATGCGTGATTTTGCACGATCTAAGGGCTAGGAAAGGTTACGAGAGAGATCCAATGGCTGAAAAAGATATTTGAGTCCTTTTGAAGGCCTGATGTCAATCTGAACTGGGATTTGGGCCCTTTAACAGAGGCAGACGGGCTGAGTGCCAACCATAGCACCCTATGGAATAGAGAGAGTCAGTCGTGAGAGTCTCTTTTGGGATTTCTTTGAGAGCTTTTGTAAAGGGATGAGCTTTTTGTTGAACGAGTGAGATTTATAAGAGTTGAGAGTATGTAATCTGATTTTGTAATTATTTTCTTTCATAGTAAAGCCTTTGTATGCCCATGAATATAGATCTTGGTTTAATCTACGTATTTGATTGTGTTCTATTTTATTTCTTCTTTCTTTCTATCGCAACAATTGGTACCAGATTTTCAACAAAAAGAATCAACAAAGTCACCAATACAAGCAGAAGGATGAACTGGTGCATTTTTATTGTTAGAAGAAGAAATACTAAGATAGCATAAGTCATCAATCAAGTTCTTTTCATGACAATTCTACAATACTTTCAATAGAAACTTTTTAGAATAAAACACACCTTAAATCCTTTTCATCCAAGCGAGAGACTGAAAAGAGATTGCATCTTATGGTGGGTGCAAAAAAGTACATCAATCAGATAGGGATTTCTCTCTTCAGATATTATGATTTTCGCAATTCCAACACTCAAAATATCACAATAAAATTATTTCTATGTACACACAATGATCAGTGGATTTTACCTTTATTTCAACAAAATATGTGCTCATCATTGCCACATGATGAGATGATGTAGAATCTACCTATCAGATGGCATCATCCACATCAACCAAAAGTGATTCTGATATCATTCAAATTATATCTTTAGAGCCTTTAAAATGGTTTGTATTATAATTTTTCTTTTCATAACAACTTGCTTGCTGTGACTAAATTTTCAATAATTAAAGCATCTTTTTTTTCCTCCTTTGTTATTATTTTTAAAATTCTTTCTTATTCCCTTAAAGTTTTTGAAAAAAAAAATTTCTTCTCATTCCTTCCCAGGTGGCTCAATTTTTTATAGCGCGCTACTAGAAGCAATTGTCAAAAAAGATTTAGCTATGATATTTTTAGCCTTTCTTTCAGCTTCAATCCTTCATAATATTTTCAAATTTCTTAGTATAATTAGTTGACCTGAATAATTAAGAAAAATTATAACATGCTCCCAAGAATCAGGCAAACTATATAAAATGATGGATACTTGCATTTTATTAGGAATAGGATTTCCTAAAATAACTTATTTTTTGTAAGAATAGCTAATTTAATAATATGTTTAATAACATTATCAGTCTCTTTCATCTATATTCCATTAAATTTCTCTATTAAAAGTTGAATATGAGTTTCAAATGAAGGACCATATACATTAGAAATTGCAATAAACATATTTTTAGCATATTCATATTCTTCAAATAAGATTTCGATATCATGTTCCATAAAAGCGATGTCTCTAATAGTTCTATTGTCCTTTATATTTTTCATATGATTTTTTAACCTAGAACTAGTCTTTTAAGTAGGTGGGGAGAAATATGGATGTGAATCACATACTCAAACTTTTATCCTGAAAGGGTATACGATGGATACAATACTTCCGGACATGAAAATTGATGCCATTCAATTTTTTGTTTACTTCATTCCTGACTAATATCCCTACCAGTCGTAGTCAATGCTACAAAATTTAAAAAGTTATAGTTTAAATAACTAACCCAAATAAAGAGTCTAAATATTGCGTGTACTAATTACTTCAGGCTAAAATTGCAATACCTCGACGCACCAATCATCTGATTTCACTTCCATGCTGTACCAGACTTGATTTTTTTCAGCTGCGTCTTTGGTGTTAGAATCAAAACTAGTGAGCTCGGAAGCAAAATAGGAGCCATGAAAGACCACAGAGATCATAGCAAAGAGGTGATGCTGCATGGTGGAGGAAGGTAGAAAGTCCTCACGGCAAAATAGAGAGCCGCGGCATGGCCGTGATGAACATGGCGTTGAGAGGACAGGGCGGCATCCAGTGACAACAACCAACAATCGGGATCCCTATCGGGCCAACCTAGGAGAAAACGATCAGGATTCTCCTTAATCGGAGATGTGATTCCTCTTAATGGATAGCTAAGATCGTGGTAATTGTGCAAGTGCGCCCAGCAAAGAAATCATACCAGGGCATGGGAGTGATTCTTAGTGAGGCGTGGATGCAAGGAATGACTCCTTTTGACTTTCCTTCGATCTGGATGACCCAGGCTTAAAGGACTGGTGGTCGGATCATGGTGACCATGGCTTTGGGTGAGAATGCGTGAGGCATGGAATGGGGCATTGGGAATTACTCATATTTCAAATGAAGAGAAGTTTGAAGAGAAGTGCGATGGGTGGGATATTGTGGTAGACTTCTATTCCTCCTCGGCTTAACAGCATCTAGTAGTTCAGGATTTCACCTAGTTAAAAGAAAGATCTCTTATGGATTACGGTGAATCTTGCGAGGACCTTCAACTTTGCTTGGACGTACGTTGAGGAGAAACAATTCACGTCTTCAAAAATTTCTCCAAATCCCTTCGATCATACAACGTCGCTCTAATACCAATGAAAAAGAACAACAAGAGAAGGTAAGGCATGAAATAAACTAAAGAGGGAAATGTAATATTTGTGTTGGGTGGCTTTGGGTTTTCCCTCTTGTTATGGATTCGATAATGTTTCAGAGAGCTTTGGATAGATATTTAAAACTTCGTATGTGATGAAAGAGTGTAACGTCAAAATATCCGAGCATGATAGCTACTTCATATCTTCTTGTATTCTACTATCTTATCTCCCATAAGCTCCCAATCACGACGTTCTCCTGCATTAAGTGCAACAACTAAATGATTTGTTTGACCATGTCAAACCCCAACGTAACCAAACAAACACTTGATTTTATTTACTACCTTAAATAACAGAAACTTTATACAATTAAGGAAGAAGAATAAAAATGCATCATACCAGGTTATTTGACCATCAATCCAACAGCTTGTATGATCTCCAAGAACCACCACCACAATTATTTACAATATTAAGAATCTGTTTGGATGGTTGGACCCAAAATCTTACGGGACTCATGACCCAACCATTAAAAAGATAGTATTATAATTTGGACTATGCCATTTTACAACTTCAAAGATCTATCTTTTGAGTAGGCTGGTCCAAATCCTATAGAGGAAAAAAAATGATCTCAGTAGGTATTTTTTTACTCCCCATGGGATTCAGGCTTGTCCACTTAAAAGATGATCTTGGATAGTTATAAAATAGACCTAGTCCTGTCTATAATTCTATTGTTTTGGTGATTGAGCCACCAATCCAATAGGATTTTGGGCCCAACTATCTAAACATATGCTAAGATAATTTGATTGGAGTGAAAGTAATGGCAAAATATTGGAAAAGTGGTTGGTCATTCATCGTTGCCACCGAGAAGTTGAATCACATAGTACTTAAAGACATGGTAGCAAGCTTAAAATAAGGATAAAAAGCTTAAAATAAGGATAAAAGATTCTTATGATTTTGACTTTGGCCCTATGGTTTTACGAAACCTCTTCTACATGGAGCATTGGATTTTTATCCAAGTAGAATGAGAAAAGAGAGTGAAGTGGTTGCCTCTCCTCTGCTATAAAAAAGAGGACCTTGGACATCATGGTGGCGTGAAAATAAAAGATCTCACGACTCTTGCGTGGGTAACAGAAAAAAGAGAATAGAAGAGAAAAGGAAGAATGAGTGTGTGTGTGTGAGAGAGAGAGAGAGAGTTTTCTTGATACTCATCCCAAGTTTAGATCCTAGGCAATCTCCTGGTACATTCATTGGCAATTTTTCGATATAAATTCCGTGTTACACTGTCTTGTGAGCTTTATCTGAACTATTTTTCTCGGTGAAAGTCCTGTCCTCTGTTATTATGGTAGTGGATCTCCGGCTCCCATGGTGGATGTGCTAGTAGCTGAACCATGTTAAATCTTGGCTGACTCTAGCAATTTTATTCTTTATTACTTTTCTATTATTTCTTTTAGCTTTTCATAGGGTTACAAAAATTGATATCAGAACTTGGAGCAAAGGCAGAGAAAATAATAGTTCTTCGAGAAACAATTACGTAATTTATCCAATTTGAAATCCCAAGATTTAATAGCATTAACTTTGCAGTTTGGAAGTCAGAGATGCAGGCCTTGTTCGTAGAGGACATCATGTGACGTGATGATTTAAGGTCAAGAGAAGAACCACTGTTATGAAAGAGTGAGAATTTATAGAGAATGACAAGATAGCAATGGTTGACCCATATTTGGCAGTTGATGAGTTACTCATGTTTAATATTTCCTTGGAGACCACTGCTAAAGGATTGTATAACAATAGTTTTAGGAGCATACGTACAAGGAAAATATATTCCAAATAATATTTTCTTCGACAAAAATTATATACCTTGATGTTGTAAAAGGAATTTCCCTGCAAGAGCATTTAAATCAGTTTTACGCACTGATTAGCCAATTAATGGTGGCTAAGGCCATGATCAAAGATGAGGAGAAAGCTACGATATAACTCAGCTCAATGCTTGATTTATGGGATGATCAAATCATGAACTTAATTTAGTGCTACAATGGCTCTTACCAAGAGGTCAATGGTATTGCTATATAGCTAACGAGGAGGCTCGAAGTAAGAGTAGTCATGTGGGTTCTTCTAGTAGTGTATTGGAAGAGTAAGAGAAAATTAGTCGAAAAGGATCCAATATCGAGATTCAAATCTAGAGATAAAGGGCAAGGTGCAGTGGTAGCATTGTAAGGTGTATGGTCATGTTAGACAAGTATATATTCAGCATATAGAAAGAAGAAGAATAATGGTTCTTCCAAAGCAATGGAGGTAGAGTCTCAGCTTGTTGATGATGGTAATGTTGGAGAAGTCCTCGCAGTCTCCAAAGGCATGGGAACTTCTTATGATATATAAATTCCAGTTCAGTAGCTCTTACCATGATTGCTTTGGGAGAGATTAGTTTGATTTCTTTGAGGTGAAGGAGGGCACTGTTCAATTAGCCAATACTTCAATCGATGAGATCGTTGGTGTAAGGACGGTGAAGATCCAAATATTTGATAGAGCACTAGCAATGCGTAAATACAGTACGTGTGGTATGTCCCAAAGAAGTGCAGAAATCTAATTTCACTTAATTCACTAGACTCTTGATGCTGTAGGTGTTTAGTGAGAATTGGAATTCTAACGTAATATGTGATGTCTTGGTGCCAATGAAAGGGAAGATGTATGACAATATATGTACTAGTTGTTTGAATACCTTTTGTAAGTGAAGTTTCGAAGGTAGGAATGTGGAGATGTGATACTTGGGATTGTGTAGTTTTAGATAGATGATCATTTTATTATAGCGATAGATATAGTTTCTAGAGATTTGAAAAGAGAACAATGTTGTAGGTGGTAGGATGAGCAGCAAATTAGAGCAAGGCTTGGATTTGCAGGGGGCTACGAGTTGATTTAATAGTCGTTGCCTTGGGGCTTGTTTGTGAGATGGCATGGGGTGTTGTTTGTGAGATGGCAGATGGAGGGCTTTTCGCTGGATCTCCTCGTGGGCCTTGGAATAGAAGTTAAAATGGAGAATGCTTAAATATATATATATATAT
>KE504673.1:1748263-1763497 GCA_000441515.1 Elaeis oleifera | reverse complement strand
ATATATATATATATATATGTATATATATATACAATATAACCCTAATTGATGATAGTGGAATCAGAGTTGTTTCTCTCTAATCTCTCTTCCTCTCTCCCTAATTTTGCACCCTCCCTTCTCTAGAAGGAGGGGCATGCGGTATCTAGAATCAAGCCCAAATCTAGGGCTTGATGGTTGCTATTCCTAAAGAATCTGGATCGCCATGGACTCTTGCAGAAAGGGATCCATCGCTGGTCTCCTCCTCTCTCCTTCTACCGCCGCAATGACCCCTTTTTTGCCCTAATCTCTTCCTCTCCCTCCTCTAACCCTCTCTCCTCCCTTCCTTCTTCCTCCCTCTTCCAGATCAAAGGGGTTTGCTAGGTCTCGGTTGGGGCTCTCTTCCAAACCCTTCATTTTTTTTTCCTTGACCTAACCCTCTCCTCTCCTCCCTCTCTCTCCTCCGATCGCCTCATCCGCTCCTCAACACCAACTCATCCGCTTCTCAACACTAACTTTTGAGGGCTTCATCTTGCATCCCTTTGTGTGAATGAATACTTGATCTCGGGTACAGGCTATAGGAAAAAGAGAACTGTAATGTATTGAATATAAACATAAAGAAGGCTCCTTCAACGTATCATTCCTGTCGGTATAAAAATATGGGATAGGAAACTACTAGAAAGATGCCCAAAAACCATACGCCCACTGGCAGGCGTATTTCCTTATCTAAGAAAATTTCCATTCCATTTTTGGCTATAGAGAATGTAATGTTATAGTATAGCATGATTACTTTAACATATTTTTTAATAATTATTTACAATATTTTTTATTTTTGACATTGGTTGCCTCCAATATCCTAGTAATAAAAATCACAATTCATCATATTTTAATAAAATATACTCTAAAATAACAAGTAAATAAAAATCAATGAAGATTAAGAGAAGAATGCCAAAGATGAAGCAAATGCACATAGAGCTACTAAGAAGTGTTCCTTTAAAATTAGATGATCATAGCATTAGCATGTTCTCAAATGCATAACACATGGTATATTTATAAATTATATACACAAAATAAATTGCCTTCCATAAACAAAGGATGTGGTGTTGTGATCTTTTTGTCACCTTTGTTAAGTCCAACTTTGGCCAATGTTGCTAATAGGGTTAGAATTGGGCCGGGCTAGGCTGGAACATATCCTATCCTAGCTCGGTTAGGTTTGAATCTTTCTGAAAAAACCAATTCCGAGCCCAACCAAGCTCAAGCTCGAGCTTGGTCAAAACCCAATTGGGCCAACCCAAATCACCCATTTGGACAAAAATTTGGGCTGGCCCGAATGTACAATTACAGGCTTGCATATCATGTTGGAAATATGAAATAAACAATAGAAAAGAATCAATATGTCACCACCTTTTATTTATATTCTTTAAGGTTTTTCACCAAAATAAATGGTCAAGCCCTCATTAACTGCTAATTTGACTGACAAACTAAGTCTAAGTGCTCGGATTCAGGCTCGGGCGTGAATTCGGGTTCAAGATTGGGCCTAAATTTGGACTTGAACTCAGGTTGGGCCGATGTTATACTTGAGCTTGGCTCAAAAAATAGGCTTTATATCTAAAAGCCCAAACTCAGCTTGGTATTGTTCGGGCCTAGCCCGTAGCCCGACTCGAAGTCAGCTTGGTTCGATGGGCTTTGGGCTAGTCCGAGCCCATTTTCAACCCTCGTTGCTAATAGCTTCACCACAAGAAGGAGTCAACCAAATCATTTGGCTAATCCCTAGTTCCTCCAATTCCAAGATGAGATCAAAATTTTGAAATGAGAGATGAAAAAATGCATGAGCCAAAAAATTAGAGTCCATTTATTTACTCATTGAAAATTAACTAGTCCCAAATATCTCACACTTTAATGTCATACTAGCAAGTGACATGCGCTTCGCAGCGGAACTTTCATCACCATATATAGAGAAGATATTGAACTTACGGATATTAGAAAAAGATGTAAAATTTATAATAGATATATATAAATAATCCTATTCTTTGAAGATGAATGTTCTTTACTAGAGCTACAAAGAAAAGAAAAATAAATATTGGATCAAAAAAAATGCTTAGCTAAATTGTTGGAAAAGATAAAATAGAGAGCTAACAATCAAAACTAAATTATCTTTCATGATGTCTTTTGATTGCTGGCATTGATGAGTGATCTCTGAATAGGTCATATAAGATCATATTAGTTTCATTATTTAAGGAATAATAACATAAGAAGATGAAAATTAAGATATATTATTGAGTTATATTCAACGATGTTTTCATAATAGAGCTTTTCTAAAAAAGTTCGATCTTAGCATTTTATTAAAGTTGGGATAATAACTTCTTCCAAGATCTAAACTAATAAAAATCCAGTTTCAAAATATTGATGAAAATTTAGTGGCCCAAATTTTTCTTCTTGAAATATTTTGGTTATCTTGAAATTAAGGAAAGTATCACTGAAGCCTTGTGAATGAACATGATCTAGAAAATATAGATGCGATCAAGAATCTTATTAATGATTGGTGGAAAAGTAAATCTGTCAGATTGTGAATTTAATACAAGATTAATACATGGAACACCAATGAATTATTGAGCCAATTTTTCGAATATAATGAAAGTTATAATGCCAGTGTCATCTTCACTGGTAGTATTTAATATATACTTGATAAAGCATAATAAATTTTTATGAGCTATATTTGATGAAAATAATTTTTTTGTCAGAGAAAAAAATTAAAAGAGTTATAACCTTATCATGGTATTGGAGGCTCATCATTTCGGTCACACTGATTGCACCAAAAAGCATCACCATATGTTATCACCACAGACTTACATCTAAAATAGGCTTTACACTACTAGCCATAGGAGGTATCAATAGATTTTATGTTTACTTTACATGTAAATTTATATCCTAAAAGATATTTCATTAATTCAAGATTTATATTTGAGAATAAGATTGAGCATAAATAGGTTAATTATATTTAAAATGATTCGACTCTAATTCAAGCAATTCCTTAATTGCTTTTTCTGTTGGTGTTAAGTTCTTGCTAGGTCAACAATAATTTGAGGTTCTTGTTCCATGAATATAGTTAGAACAACTAGTATTTGAAGCCTAGAGATAAATCTTTTTAATATTTTGAAATGGTCATATATAAATTCAATATTTAGAAAGAACATTATTATAAAGTTATATTTGTAATCTATTTCGATAGTCAATGATTTTCGATATTTGTGGATCCATATAATATCTCGATGTAGAAGATGATGATAAGCATATTTTTTCTACAAAAAAATGTATATTGATCTATTAATTTTGATGAGAGAGAGAGAAATAAATTATCTCTATATATCCTCACAATCATCCCAACCAAAATGATAACTGCATTTTCTTTCGTTCTTTCCCAAATAGCATTTTCATTAAATTCTTTCGTGAATTTGCCCTAAAATATAATCAAAATTCTTTCATACTATGAACAAAAAAAATAATCATGGAAACCTCATAATTATTGATCCTAAGATTGATTTTGATGATAACAAAATATTGAGTAATTATATTTTAAGGATGGATGTAGGATTTTCTAGATGCTCACAATAAAAATTATTATGAAAGAGATTTTTTTAAAAAACTAAGTCAAAGCAATTCAAAGATGAAATTTCAAGTATTTAACTTAATGAAGTCGATCCCAAAAATATAGGAGCGGTCCAGTAGATCCCTGAACAACCACGGTAGAAAACAAAGAAATATGAAGTTTAGGAGTTGATCTCTAGGAGTGACGAGTCGATTCTGGCATGCTGGAGTTCATTGGTATAAACTATAAGTCGACTCATAAGAAGCAAGAGTTGACTTTTTTAATGAAGATAGAAGATTGAATTTTGGGATCCTACTCAAGTCAACCCTTGAAATGCTCAAGTCGACCCCTGGACAGATCAAGTTGACTCATAATGATGGTGAGCTGACTCTCTCAAGAAAGACAGAACATAGAAATTTTCATATCTGAGGGCAAGTCGACTCCTATAGAGATCGAGTTGACTCATGGGTAGCTCGAGTCGACTCTTAAGAAACTCGAGTCAACTTTTGACATGAAAAAGCTGTAACAACTAATTTTTTGTCTTTCTCCAACAGTTAGTTTTTGACTCTAATGGCTGGATCAGCCCATTCAATGGTCAAGACTCATTTTTCAGCCACTTCAAAGCTTACAAAGGCTAGAGAATTATTTAAAAAGTGAAAGAAAAGGATTGGAAAGAAAAATACATCAATCATTGGAGTGTTTATTAAAAATCTTTGAGGAAGAGAGAAAGAGAGGAAATTCATATAAAGAATTCAGTAAGCTATCAAGAGTAATCTTCTCCTTCATCAGTTACATCCTTTCAAATATTAAAGAAGAGAAGTTCAAGCCTCAATTGAGCAACTCATTAGCAACTTCTCTTAGCTAAAAAGAGTTTTCATTTTTTATTTATTTTGGACTAAAACTTCTATGTCTTATATTTTTGGATTCTCTTTACAAGTTTCTTTAGGATGAAAAAATTTGGATTAGGTGAAGGATGTCGCACATTCGAGAATATGCACGGAACAAAATTTGAAGCACAATAGAAGAATTTCAGATCTAGATTAAACATTTTAATCTACATAACATGCATCAATAGATCTAATCTATAGGCTAACATGATTGATCACATGTATTTTAAGATGCTGAAAAATAAATTAGACTTAAAATAAAATTATTTCACCTTTGCACAGGTAGCTTTTCACCGTAATCTGATTGTCATGGTAATTCAGTGAGGTTCTTATAGAGTCGCACTTACGTCCGACCTCTATGAGTATCCATATAAAGTCTTCAATTTGATCAGAGATTGGTTGCTTCACCAGAGTGCTAGCGCCCTTGCAGAAGGCACCTCCTGATGGTTGATGCAGATCTTCTTCATCATTTTTTCTCAGAATCTCAAAGATGATAGAGAACAAGAGGAGGAAGAGGAAGAAGAAGAAGAAGAGATCTTCTATCTCTTTTCTTCTCTAGAACCCATGCCACAAAGAGGAGACCTTGGAGGAAGAAGATGTGAACAGGAAGAAGAGAACTCTTTCTCTTTTCTCTAACAAAAGCCCAACGCCTAGATCTAAACCCTAGGACCTCCGTGCCCAAGAAGGAACCCACACCTAAGAGCCTCATGCCCACACTTTTTCTCCCTTTCTTTCTCATGGTGAAAATCAGATTTCTATCCCCTCATCATGCCAAAACAAACACTTTGATAATGGCATGCAAAGGAAGTTTAGATGAGGTCAAACCTCATCAAGATAAGGATTACCCTTTAACTTGAATCCAAAACAATCTCATCCTATCCAAAGGAAGGCGACAAGGAGGCTTTTGGCATGGAGATTTTTCACGCAAAACCTGAATTCTGCGTGAAGAATAAAGGCACAAGGAAAGAGATTTTTGGATGAGTTCAAACTCTATCAAGATAAGGAAAATCCTTATCAGGTTTGAACTTGAATTCAAATCAGAATTGGAACTCAAATTCAAATGGGTTTTATCCAATCCTTGGGCATGAGATATGAAGGGCAACAATGCATTTTGGCGTGGAGAAACCACATGCAAAACTAGATTTGTGTGAGGATTATTGGAGTGGACTTAAGGTGTGGAGCAAGGGAAGAGATCCAATCAATTGGGTCTCTTGGTTGATTCAATTTGGTTCCAATCCAAATCTAATTTGGTTAGAGCCAAAGAGAGAAGAGAACTTAATCTAATTAGAAACTCAATCTCCTTAATAAAATCATAATCCAATTCAAAATTAATTGAATCCAAGTCCTGATCAAATCAAGAATTGGTCTCTCTTATAATTTGGTTATCTTATAATCCAATTAGACTTGATTTAATCAAATCCAATCCAAGTCAAATCGAATCCAATTTAATTAGACTTGATCCGAATCCTATTGTTCAATCAAATTGAGCCAATTAACAATCTAATTACTAATTAATCCTCCTATAATTCACTAACTTTTAGCGAATTATTTTATTGTAACTTTTGCATTGGATCAATCATCAATCATATTGACAATTAGATTCCTCTGTGATTCATAATCACAGATCAACCATCTGATTGGATAAAGATCTATTTTGTGTGTGATCTCATAGATTTTATTCTATCTGGTAGTGAGATATACTATGATCCCTATCACAATATCATTGAAACTCCTTTCGATGGGTTGGAATGATTCAAACTCTATCTATCAAGGATCATTGATCATCAAGATGATGCTCAATGAGTCTCACAATCCACCAGTGACACCTAGCAGTATGTAGTGGTAATCTAGCAGAATGAAATATTGAACTTCTATATGCAGTTATCGTGTAGTTTGGTTCTTCTATCGTGAGTCCCTTCATGACCCAAGTTAAGGATAACTTGTCAAATCTATTTGTCCGTCATATGCCAGATTCAATCGACTTAAGTCTATGTGAAATCTTATGAAAACTCCTTTCCATCATTCACCTACCATGGTCATAGATTTTAGGACTCAGTCCATGAATTGCATAAGACCTCTCTCTATCTATCAGAATCGACAGATCTCATCTTGATATACATCTTATTCCTACAATGAATCTGTAGCCAACATACATCTCAAGATTCTGATTGGCTAAGTAACCAAGTGTTGGTGCAATAAAACTACAGCAATCCTACTATGAACAGTCGAGGCACAGTAGGTCAAAGAACTATCCACATAACTATAACTTTGAGCAAGTCATCGATGAGTGATAGCAATCCTAGTGACTTCTTGTGTTGGTCATGTTCAGTATCTTTGATCTCTATCAAGTACCTGTACTCTCACTTCAGTATCCCCACACCGTCGACTCGAGACTGGTCTATCTATGAAGCAAAGTGATCTGTGTAACGATCTATCTAGATCAGTCATCATCCTCATGATGATCCATCAATCAAAAGTATTTAGGAATTAACCACTAATGACATGTGCCTTAAATTCTTAACTTTTAAAATACGTGTCATCATCCGTTAATTCTTCAGACGATTCATGGATACAATTTAATACAACATGAATATAAAAAATTTTAATTATTATTTAAATTTAATTATAAATTATGCCTCTAAAATATGTATATGTATCAGCCAATCTGACTTTTAGGACATACATCTAACAAACTCCCACTTGATCTAAAGCTAATTGGCCATGAATCTAAGCCTCATCTTTTCAAGATGAGCTTCAGTCTTCTGTTAGCTTAGCAGCTTGGTCAGCAGGTCAGTCACATTCTCTGTGGAGTCGACTCTCTGTATCTCGATGAACTTCTTCTCGAGGTATTCATAAATCAAATGAAATCATCGCTCGATGTGCTTGAACTTCTAATGAAACTTCGATTCCTTAGCGAGCGCTATGACACCATTGTTGTTGCAGAAGTGTGGAACGGTATCTGATGGCACCACACTTAGCTCCATAACAAACTTTTTGAATCAAAATCCTTCCTTAGTAGCCTCCGACATGGCAATGTACTTTACCTCTATGGTGAAATCTGTAATGATTGGTTGTTTGAAACTTTTCTAACTAACTGCACCACTGTACACTTTCTATCATCAATATCAGACATAAAATCTGAGTCTGTGTATCTTATACTCACAAGTCTCCTCCTCTAAAGATCAAGAAGAGATCCTTAGTCCTTCTCAAGTACTTAAAAATATTTTTCACAGCAATTTAGTGCTCCTTATCTGGATTTGACTGATATCTACTTGTGACACTCATAGCAAGAGCAATATCAGATCTAATACATAGCATAGCATACGTGAGGCTTCCTATAGCAGAAGTATAAGGGATCATGCTCATACACTGAATCTCCTCAGATGTGCTAAGGCACATCTTCTTGGAGAGATGAACTCCATGCCTGAAGGATAGCAGACTGTTGAGATTTGATGCCTTGAGACTCGATCCACACTGAGCCCACAGCGAGGTCCAGGATGACGAACGGAGTCCAACGAGCTCAAGAACAGTCCAAACAGAATCCAGACGGTGAAGATACACACGAATGAAGATCGGAGCAAGGTGGCATGGTGCTGAGGCGGCAAAGGCCGGTGGCAGGTCGGTGGCGGTCGGTGGTGGCGCAGTCGGGCCCAGTGGAGACACACGCATGCGCAGGCGTGCACGGCCCAGCCCGCAGGCGGGCGCAGTGCGGGTGCATGCGCGGGCCGGCCAGCCCGCAGGTCGGCCAGTGCGGGTGCATGCACGGGCCGGCCCAGCGCTTGCAGGCGCCCAGGCCCAATGCCTGCATGGTCCATCATGGACCGTAGGGTGCTGGATGGTCCATGAGGCCGCGTGGACCGAACACGCGGTCCACGCATGTTCTAAGAAATTTTATGCGATCCGACGATCCAGATCGTAGCCGATCGCGATCAGATAGCTGGAACTCAATCCGGACGTGATCAGAGGCTATTTTACATAATCGTACAGCTCTAGTGCGAGCCGATCACGATCAGACGATCACAGATGGTTCTAGGATTGATTGGGACTATATTCCTAATGAAACAGTATTTTTGAGATTCTGGAGCCTATATAGCTCCGATTGACGAGCCGTTTATTATATTGGAGAGCTGATGATGTTCTGAAGATACAGAAAGACTTCAAGAGAGGTTTCAGAGAACTTTTGTAAGAATTTTGAGGTTTCTTATTGAGAGACTCTTGTACAAAGATTGAGTGGTGAGTTCCTCTTGCATTGATTTTATTTTATTCTCTCATAGTGAAGCTTACATGCCCCGTGGAGGTAGGCTTGAGGCCGATCCACATATTTATATTATATTTCTTATTTGTTTCTGCTTTCTTCTTTCTTCCTGTTGCATCATGTGGTACCGGATCCTACACAATAATTAGTTCAGAGTAAGGTGATACAAAGCATAGGTTGCGGCAGTGGTGATTGAGATAGAAGATGGAGAAGACAAGTACAATCAAGATGAAGATTAACAGATTTGATGGAAAGAGTAATTTTCCTTGTGGTAGGTGAAGGTGAAGGACGTGCTCATCCAGCAAGGGTTGATAAATACTCTCTTGTGTGAGGAGAAGCCGACTACCATGGAGGTGCAGGATTGGAGGTGGCTCCAGATATATGCGGTGAGTACAATCCGTTTATACCTAGCGGATGAGGTGGTAATCCATATGCTTGATGAGATTTCTCGATGATGCTGTAGTCAAAGCTCGAGGAGTTGTATATGGCGAAGTCTCTCACCAATACCCTCTTTCTCTGGAGGCAGTTCTACCAGCTGCGGATGACTGAGGGACAGAGCATGTAGGAGCATCTCAGCCACTTCCAAAAGATCCTCACCAACCTCTTTAGTAATGGCGAGAAAGTTGAGGAGAAGATCAGGATACTAGTCTTGCTAGCATCGCTTCTCTCTTCGTATGAGTCCTTGGTGGCTGCTCTTCTAGTGAGGAAGAGCACTATCAAAATGGACGATGTCACCTCGGTGATTCTTCAGAACGAGATTCTCAGGAGGGAGAACCCAGCTTCGAGCTCAGGTGGCGGCAGCTCAGCTTTGATGATTTTTGGAGGAGCAAGAGGTAGCAGACAGAGCGACAGGAGATCACGATGAGGGCGGTCCAAGTCCAGGATAAGAGACTTAAGCAAGATCAAATGTTACTGATGTGACAAGTTGGGGTATCTAGCTAGAGATTGCTCTCAACTTAGGGATGGGATGAGGGCTATTACAGTGACGGCCAGTAGCGACTCAGAGGGTGATGTCCTAGAGATATCTGACGAAGTATCTACTTCTTTTCAGTAGTGGATTTAGATTCTGCATGCACGTATCATGTATGTTGCAGAGAGGAGCAATTTGACTCTCTGAAAAGCAGTGAAGGCACTGTTATTACCGGATGGATCGAGTTGTACGATTAGAGGCATCGAGATGATTAGCTGGAGGACACATGATGGTGCAGTGAGGAGATTGGAAGAGGTCCGATACATATTCGATTTCAGATAGAATTTTATCTCATTAAGCAGACTGGATTCAAAAGGCTATAGGACGGTAGCTGGTAGAGGAATCTTAAAGGTGTTGCACGATGATAGGATTATTCTGAAGGAAAGAAGAGGATTAGAGAACATTACTACCTAACGGAGAGTCCAATGCGAGATGGAGCTTCAGGAGCCAGGAGAAGCCCAGAGTGAGGTGGAGCTCCAAGTGGAAGTGGAGCTCCAGGTCGAGGTGGATCGGACACGAGATGCGAGACTCAAGAGGATGAGAGGTGTTATTACTGGGGGAGATTCTTATTGTCGTAGGATGATACCACGAGCAGGTCTTTAGTCAGAGTAGACACAGCCTATGATGGAGGTGGGATCGAGTGGCTTGGCTCGACTCCCACATTTGCCCATCCATGAGACAGTAGGTATGTCTCAGGGTACGAGGGTGAGATGGATCACAGGCTCTTAGAGACAGATGGAGGCCGAATATCGAGTTGAGGTTGAGATTGTTGAGATTTGATACCTTGAGATTCGGTCTACACTGAGCCCATAATAAGGTCTAAGATGACGAACGGAGTCCAACGAGCCCAAGAACAACACAAACATAGTCCAAACGGCGAAGATACATATGAAAGAAGATCAGAGCAAGGTGGCACGATGCACGAGACGATGGAGGTCGGTGGTGGCGCGGTCGGACCCGACGGAGATGCCTGCATGCATAGGCACGCACGGCCTAGTGCACGAGCAGTCCCAGTGCGGGTGCATGCGGGCCGACCCAGTGCTTGCGAGCGCCTAGGCCTAGTGCCTGTGTGGTCCATCATGGATCGCGGGGTACTGGCGGTCCATGAGGCTGCGTGGATCGAACGCACAATCCAGGAGAGTTTTGCACGATCTGACGGTCCAAATCACAGTCGATCGTAATCAAATAGTTGGAACTCAATCCGAACGTGATTAGGCATGATCAAAGGCTATGTTGCATGATCAGATGGCTCTGGTGCGAGCTGATCACGATCGAACAGCCATGGATGGTTCTAGGGTTGATTGGGACTCTGTATTCCTATTGAATAATATTTTTGAGATTCTAAAGCCTATATAGCTTCGATTGATGAGCCGTTTGTTGCATTAGAGAGCTGGTGACGTCTTAAAGGTGTAGAAGGCTTCAAGAGAGATTTTAGAGAGCTTTTATGAGAATTTTGGGATTTCTTATTGAAAGACTCTTGTATAAGGGTTGAGTGGTGAGTTCCTCTCGTATTGATTTATTTTATTCTCTCATAGTGAAGCTTGCACGCCCCATGGAGATAGGCTTGAGGCCGATCCATATATTTGTATTGTATTTCTTGTTTTGTTTCTTCTCTCTTCCTTCTTCTTGCTGAATCGTGTGGTACCGGATCTTGCGCAAATAGATTCCTTTTGAAATTTTTCATGCTAAATGCTTCAGCACTTTCTCTATGTACAATTGCTGTGATAAACCTAGTATCCTTTTAAATCTATCTCTATAGACCTTTATTCTCAGAATATAGGATACTTTTCTAAGATCTTTCATAGAGAACTCTTTAGACAACCAAACTTTCACAGAAGTCATAATGAGAATGTCATTTCTAATTAGGAGGATGTCATCTATGTACAATACGAGGAATGCGACAGTCCTCCTACTGACCTTCTTGAATATGCACGATTTCTCCTCATTCTTGATAAAATCAAACGAATTGATCGCATCATTGAATCGAGTATTCCAACTCCGAGATGCTTGCTTAAGTCCATAGATGAATCTTTACAGCTTGCAAACCTTGTGATCCCCATGACTAGAAGTAAACCCCAGAGGCTGCTCCACATAGATATTTTGAGACAATATATCTATTCAGAAAATAATTTTCACATCCATCTATTATATCTCATAGTCATGAGCTGCTGTAATAGTAAGCAGTGTTCAAATGAACTTCAGTATGGCTACTGATGAAAAGGTATTCTGATAGTCAATATTTTTATGCTGACTATAATCTTTAGCCACAAGCTTTACTTTAAAGGTCTCTACCGTTCCATCCGAATGGATCTTTTCTTAAAAATCTATTTACATCCAATAGGAACTATTCCTTCAGGTGGATTTACTAAGTCCAGACTTCATTGGTGTGCATTGAGTCAATCTCTGATCTCATCGCTCCCAACCATTTCTTAAAATCGATGTCTGATATCATCTCGTTGCAGGTTTTAGGATCATCAATATGGTCCATATCACCCATGAGAAAGATTTTCTCTACATCCTCTTCCAGCATACCCATATATCTTTCAAGAGGACGTATGATCCTACTAGATCTACGAGGTGGAATGGGTTCTACAGGCTCTATAACTCGTTACTCTTCAGAGATACTCTCTTCGAGCTAAATTTTCTCCCACTACTTCTATCCTGTATAAAATCTCTTTCCAAGAATTTGGCGTGTTGGCTCACAATCATATTGTGATCTTTCAGAAGGTAAAAATAGTACGCTAAAGACTCTTTTGGATATCCTATAAAATGAGCTCTCATAGATTTAGCCTCTAACTTATCCGTCTGTTACCATTTGATATAGATCGAATATTTTTAATTTCTGAGATAACCAAAATTCAGCTTCTTATCATGCCATATCTCATATGATGTGATAGGAATGGATTTAGAGAGAACCCTACTAATTAAGTAATTGGTAGTCATTAAGGCATATCCCCAAAGAAATAAAAAAGATGAGTGAAGCTCATCATGGATCGAACCATATCCAATAGGGTTCGATTTCTCCATTCTAAAATCTCATTGAGCTGAGACGTTCCACGTGAAGTCCATTGAGAGACTATGCTATTTTTCTTGAGATAATTGAGAAATTCTCCACTCAAATATTTTCCTCCTCGATCTGATCGAAGTATCTTAAGTGATTTTTCAGTTTGCTTCTCTACTTCACATCTATATTTCTTGAACTTTTCAAAAACTTTGGATTTATGTTTCATAAGAAACACATACCCATATCATGAAAAATCATCGTTAAAGGTGATGAAGTAGAGATAATCTCATCTGATCAGTACATCAAATGGGCCACATACATCAGTATGTACCAGAGTCAGTACCTCAGTGGTTCTTTCTCCGTATCCTACAACAGATAACTTGGTCATTTTTCTTGAAGATAGGATTCATAGATTGGAAATGACTCATTCGAGAATGAGTCTAAAAGACCATCTTTCATCAGTCTGTTAATTCTTTCTTCTACAATATGACTTAGCCTAAAGTGTCATATATACTTTAAGTTAATCTCATCTCTGGATCTTTTAGATCTAATGGCACTCAATGTTTGCTCAGATAAGTTAACTAATTCATCTGTATCGATATGCAAATGATCGAGACTATTGATTAAGTGACCTCATCCCACCATTTATTACAAATAGATGGTATAATGATTTTATTAAACTAATTTCATAATCATCCTATGCTAAGCATGAAGTAGAAATCAAATTTTTGCTTGTATTAGGTACACAGTAACAGTCTCTTAGTTCTAGATAGAAATCAGACAGTAGTCAAAGATGATAGGTTCCTATGGCCACAGTAGTAATTTTTGCTCTATTATCTACTCGTAGGGTCATCTCTCCTAGCCTCAACTTTCTACATTCCTTAAGACCCTGTATTGAAGTGCACAAGTGTATACTAGAATCAGAGTCTATTACCTAACTGGTAGTAAAAGAACCGTTAGGTTATTCTTGATCATGAGTAGATCCAACATACCTTCTAAAGATGTGTCTTTTGAACTCTTCAAGATCTTTATCGGTATTTTCTAGTCTAAGACACAATCTAGCTTCTTAAAACTTAAAACACTTTTCAAATCCATTAGCCAATCCTTACAGTTGGAACCTGACAATTGGTTGATTTCTAAGATGCGGGCTAGACTATTAGAGACAGACAATTTTCTACAAAGAAAAGAAGTTTCTAGTTAAATTTTGTAATTGATTTTAATTTATTAAAAAATTATTTAAAATAAATTTAGCTCTCACTATTTCTTCGGATCCTAACACTCCTCGACTTGGGAAGCTGAAACCTCTTCATGAGTTAAGGTTCCTAGTAGGACTATGGTCCCACCAATTGGCACACCACCTCACTTAATAAATCTTGATGAATGTGTCAACCAATGGATGGACAACTCTTGTCTAATGCTTCTCAAACAAATTATAGCAGACTTGGTCTCTAAGTCTTGAGATCTCACCTGAGAGATCTTGGTCTCATTCCTTACCCATCATTGAGCACGAGTGAAGCTGTCACTAGACTCTCACCTGACAGATTTTGGACCCAATCCTATCTTTAACCCTTAACATTTTATGTCAATAGAGTAGTTGCTTCTCTCCTGATGCAACCGAACCACTGTATTCAGTTGAGAACAATCAACATCAGAGAGGACACGACACTCTACAATGGTGAAGACCCCTCAACTTAATATTATTGAGGAGGTTTTTAATTAGGTCTCTTTAATCTTTAATTGCTAATTTACATCTCATGTAAATCTACAATCATAATGGATCTACCAATGAGATCCTGTTTTGGTCGAACCAAGATCAGACTCATGGTGCGATGTAAATTTAGTGGACTCAACTCCAAGCACCCCAAATCGAAATTGATTTCCAAAATGGTCAGATAAGAGAAGATAGGTGGAAGACTTTCTGCTATCCATGGCAACAGTCCTAATTAAATAACAATCATCTAGACACTTACTCTAGATACCAAATTGGTCTATCAATTTGAGATTGGGTTAGCTTTTGGTTCCTCATTATCAAATTGCAATCGCAACCATTTATCGTGTGATCATGATATAACCCTACACCAAGAGCCATAGTGATCTATTACAATCACCACGTATATCAACGAAGCACACATGGCGATTATCTAATAATCAAATAAATAAGATCTGATTTTATTTAATTTCTTTCTTAAAAAATTCTAATTTAAATGGTCTCATCTCACATCGTCCTAGGTATGTCAGGATGATGTCGATTAACCCAACCAATTCAGATCTAATCTAAAATGGATTTGATCACTTATACATCTCATGTATACTTAAATCTAATTACATACATCTTATGTATCTTCAAATCTATATTTCATGCAATTTTAGATCTAACAAACTACATCTCATACAATTTTTAGATCTAATAAACATGTGTTGGAAATTGTGTCCTAAAATCAATCGTGTGATGATTGAGTTCATCTTTGTATATGAATTATTGATAAATGAATATAGTTATTCTGATATTTTTTATCACAAAGTTACATCTTTCTTGAACTTTTGTGCTGTGATGAA
>KE504673.1:1713893-1735964 GCA_000441515.1 Elaeis oleifera | reverse complement strand
TGCTTTGTATTATTTTTAATTCTTGCATTTCCTTTTTATATCTTAATTCCTCTATTGCATATAGTATATGCCTCACAATTACTCAAGTTAGTTTAAATTAAAACATATAATTATTCAGATTTAGATTTAGTGAAAGTTTTTAAAGAACTCAGTTCATCCCTCCCTCTTGGATTGCTAACCTTTTTGGCAATAAGTGATATCAGAGTTGGTGCTCTTATTATTTTGTTCACTTAAAGGTCATGAGTAAAGATCATAACAACCTCGGCTAGTTCCTTATTTGCTGAAGGTCAATTACTTTAAGACCACTGCTCTTTAATGACATGAATTATATATTTGGAAAGTATGTATGAGAATTTTCATGCAAGCTTTAGATTATGACATGTAGAGAGTCATAGTTAATAGAGTATACATATGTATAATTTTAGTTAATGGGGTGTCCTCTTTTAAATCAGAAAAAGATTGGAATGAGTATGATAAAAAGATGGCTCAGCTGAATGCTAAAGTTATTAATATTTTTTATTGCTCTTTAGATATTAGTAAATTTAATAGAATATCTACTTATCTTTTATAAAAAAATTTTAGATAAATTAGAAATTACTCATGAAAAAATAAGTCAAGTTAAAGAGTTCAAAATTAATTAATTAATTTATAAGTATGAATTGTTTAAAATAGAACAATATGAGTCAATTTTTGATATATTTTTTAGATTTACTGATATCATTAATGTTTTGAATGATCTTAGTAAAATCTATACTAATAATGAGCTTGTTTGCAAGATCCTTAGGTGTTATTAAAGGCATAGAAAGTCAAAGTAATAGCAATTCAAGAAGCGAGAGACTTAAGTAAATTATCCATCAAAGAACTCATCAGTTCACTCATGACACATGAGTTGAACAAGTGCCAAAATAAGGAAGAAGAAGATTCAAAGAAGAAGAGGACCATCGCATTCAAATCACCTATCAAATCTGGAGAAAGTGATGAGTCAGATGATGAAGAAGAAGAAGAGAATGAAAATGAAGATGTGGATATGGGGCTGCTCACTAGAAAATTCAAAAGGTTCCTCAAGAAGAAATGGTTGAAGAAAAAGAAGATAGAAAGGATAAAAAAAGAAGTATCATATGATACAAGTGCAATAGGCCAGGGCATTACAAGCCGGACTGCCTCTTACTAAAAAGAAATCTCAAAAAGTCCATAAAAAATGTAATGATGGCTATTTGGAGAGATGACAATATTTCAAGTTCGGATGAAGAAGAAGAGGAAGGAGGTATTGCTAATATTTGTCTCATGACTCACAATAATGAGGTAAATATTGAAAATTCTTTTGAATTTACTTTTGATAAATTATTTGAAGTATTTCATGAACTAATTAATAATTTTAAAAAGATAAGGCCCAAAAATAAAAGGCTCAAAAAGTCAAATCTATTTTTAGCTGAAGAAAAGAATAAGCTTCTAATAGAAGAAGAAAAACTTTTCAAAGAAAAAAATCTTAAACTGAAAAAAAATCTTTTAAAATCTAAATAGTGTTTAGTGAAAAAATATAAATTAAGAAAGAGATTGAAATATTGAATCCTATAGTCAAAAAGTTCACATTCAATTCTTAAAAGCTTCAATTAATGTTAAACAATCAAAAAGTTATTTTCAATATGGCTGGCATTGACTTTAATTCCTTAAGAAATAAAAAAATTGTTAAAAACATGCTTGCTAGATCTTACCATGAAAATCATTCTATAGTCTATTTTAAATGCAACAAAGTAGGTCATAAAATTTCTGAATGTAATATCAATAGTAATGGTCATACTTATGTTAAACAAATTTGGATTTCAAAAACAACCATAAACATTAACTCCAATGGATCCAAGAAGCTTTGGGGACTAAAATTTAGAAAATGATCATTTTATAGGTGTTCCAAGTATTCAATGCTATGAAAGATATAAATACTTGAAGAATAAATGATTAGGACCTAAATGAATGGATGATGATGTTTGGTAAATGCTAAATCCTCTTTATATCATACCATCATTGATTATTGAAATTATTTAGCATAATTAACTGATTTTGATGATCTACCAATGTTTATGATGATTTTATTCTATGCTTAGAATGTCAATATGTTCTTTAATTCTATATATCATTTTGACTGTTTATTATAAGCATATATTTTATCCTAAAATCACCATACTCTCTTATCTCTTTGTATCATGATTATTAATTATTTGAGAAACCTAAATTATAATAAGCTTGATTGTATAAGATATTGTTAGTGTGCAAATCTTACAAATTACATTTTAACATCTCATAAGATATCTAAATATTGAAATCTCTCAAAAATTGTATGATCTAAAAACTTCAAAATAAGACATTTATCCATAAAGATTGTGTGCAAGATTGTGCTATTTTGAATGATAAATCATTGCATTTAGATAGATTTTGATTTAGTCTTTCGGGTTTTGTTAATCTCCTAGTTGAATCTCACCTGTAGAGCCCTTATCTAATTTCCCCTTGATTGAATTATATATGAATTGATTAATTCTTGATCCCCCATTTGATTTATTTATTCTAATTTAAACATCATCTTTATCATTGATTTGATTTATCTTTGATCTTTATCTTATTTGAGCTATTTCTCTTTGGATCAAAACTTCTTGAACTATTTTTTGGATTGAGAAGTGGACTCTTAGATCTAGAAAGTCGACGCATGATTTCTGGACTTTTTATAATCACCTTTCTATAATCATGTTTTGCCAATTAATGAAATATGATTTTTATAAAATCCAGTGTATTTGATGTTTATACTTGTGTTTATTTATTTATTAAAAATTTACTTTGTTTATGAAACAAAGAGATCAAAAATGTATGTTTGTGCAAGGCTTTTGTTTAATTTAAATGAATGCTTAATTTAGTTGAATGAATATGCATAATTTGGAAGAAAAAAGAAGAGAATTAAGAAAATAATTTTTTTAGTATTTATTATTTAAACAGGGGAAAATTATTTTTGAACTTAATAAGAGAAATTATTAAACACTTGTACTTTGTTTGTCTTGATTTAGTCATATGGATTTATTTCTTGATTTAGTCATATGGATTTATTTGAGCATTAATGTAATTTTGATCATTTGATTTGTTCATTCATACTTTGCATAGTTTGATCCTATCATCATTTTGATAGTTAATTATTATCAAGTTGAATTGGAAAAATATTTTACTCCGATTGATTATTTTTGAGAATAAACTTGAAAAATACTCTTCTTGAAAAATGCTTTTCATAATTAGTATCAAGAAATTTTTTAAGAAAGTTGTTAATTGGTTTGAATTTCAAAGCAGCTAGTATCTAGAGAAATTTTTTAAGAAAATGATCGTAATTGATATCATAATTTTTATAATTGATATCAAATAGTTTATTCTTGTCTTGTAATTCATTGCTCTATCTTTTGACAAATATTTTATCTCAAATTTATTTTGCTTAACTATATCTTTGACATTATATCTTTAAGACAAATTCTAAGATCGATACCTTTATGCATCAAATTGATTGATACCTTTTAAAGAAAAGAAGAAATATTTTTAAAAAACTAGATATATCTTATGCTTTGCTTTGAATGATCTATTTTAAATCCTTAATTTTGAAAAGCTCTATCTTTCTTGGATCTCTAAAGCTCAAAGTAATTTTCTAACTAAACTTGAGAATTTACTTGTTTCATCTATATTACTTAAAAAGGGGAGAAGTGATTGTGAATCTAAATTTAATTCAGAAAAGAGACAAGTATTATTCTCTTTGATTCAAATTTTTGATACTTTCAAAAGGAGAAGAAGTTATAAAATCTAAATTTAATTCGATCTAATTTTGATGATATCTTTTTAAATACTTTTCTTATACTTTTTGATGCTATCAAAAAAATGGATAATAATTTATATTGAGTATATGCTTGAGTTGATCACATGCTTCATTATACTTGAAATGATATATGAAATGAGCATATGTTTGGATGTATGCATTCTTGAATATATGTATTATATTTTGATATCAAATTATAATGAAAATTCTATTGAAGTATTCATGAAGTATGTTTTATAAGTGTTTACTTTTTACTTCATGATTATATTGGTAAATCAATTGAAACACATTATGTTTTATTGCCCATATATTTAAAGTTTGTCATCACAAAAAAGAGGAAGATTGTTGACTCTAAGATTGATTTTAATGATAACAAAATATTGAGTAATTATGGTACTAATCATGTATTTGAAGGATGGATGTAAGATTTCTTATATACTCACAATGAAAAATTTATTTATGAAAGAAATTCTCTCAAAGAAGCTAAGTCCAAGTGATTTAAAAATAAAACTTTCGGTATTTGACTTAGTGGAGTCGACTCTAAAAGCATAGGAGCCAACCTGAACAACCATAGGTAGAAAATAGAAGAAAACTGAAGTTTAGGAAGTTTAGGAGTCGACCCCAGGAATTGATGAGTCGACTCTAGCATGAACTGTAAGTCGACTTGTGAGAAGCAAGAGCCGACTCTTTTAGTAAAGATAGAAGACTAGATTTTTGGGACCCCTGCTCGAGTCAACCCATGAAATGATCAAGTCGATCTCTAGACAAGTTGAGTCAACTCATGAAGATAACAAGCTGACTCTCACAAGAAAGATAGAATGCAAAATTTTTTAAACCTGAGGATGAGTCGACTCCCAAAAAGGTTAAGTCAACTCGTAGGCAGCTAAAGTCAACTCCTGACATGGAAAAGCTGTAACAACTATTTTTTTTATCTTCTCTAATGGCTAGTTTTTGACTCTAACAGTTAGGTTAGCCCTTTCAACGGTCAACACACATTCTCCTACCACTTTCAAGCTTATAAAAGGTTAAAGAATCATTTGGAAAGTAAGAGGAGAGGATTGGAAAGAAAAATACATCAATCATTGAAGTGTTTATTGAAAATCTTTGGAGAAGAGAGAAACAGAGAAAATTTATATAGAGAATTCAATGAGCTATCAAGATTGATCTTCTTCATCAGCTAGATCTTTTCAAGCATCAAAGAAGAGAAGTTCAAGCCTCAATTGAGCAACTCATCGGCAACTTCTCTAAGGTAAAAGAGTTTTATTTCTATATTATTTTGTACTAAAACTTCTATATCTTATATTTTTGGGTTCTCTTTATAAGTTTCTTTAAGGTGAAAGAAATTTAGATTAGGCCCATCCAAGCCCGGAGTTGGATTTGTAAGGTTTTGATTAGTGAGCCCAAAAAATCAACTGAATTAGATTGTGAATCCAAAAAATAATCAATATAAAGATTTTGGTTGATGATCCTGAAAAGCCAACTGAATTTGATTGCATATCCGATAAAACAATCACACTACAATTAAACTAATTATAGTAGAATTTTCAAGAAAAATTTGGAGAGTGGACATAGGTGCGAGGTTGCATCAAATCACTATAAATTTTTATTGTTTGCATATGCCTTGTCTTTCTTATTTTACTTACTTGCTGTGCATTATTTTTAATTTTTGCATTACTTTTTTTATATCTTAATATCACTGTTGCATATAGCATATGCCTCACAATCACTCAAGTTAGTTTAAATTGAAGCATATAATTATTCAGATTTAGATTTAGTAAAATTTTAAAGAACTCAATTCATCTCTCCCTCTTGGATTGCTAACCTTTTGGGCAATAATAATACTATGCTATATTACACAAAATATGTAGATATAAAATATTTATTTTGAACCTTAAATTTTATATTTCTAAATTTCTTCTGTAAACTAATTTTTATCTAATATTGGTTTGATCAAGAGGTCCAACAAAAACATTGTGTCCAATGACATCTACAAAATACCTGAGAAAATATGATAATATTATATTTTAAATTATTATAAAATATACAAAATATATGAGAAAATATGATAATATTATTATGGCGATATATGAAGCTTTGCATACCTGTCAAATAATGTTATAATTTTGAAGTGAGAGTTTTTTAAAATCGATAAAATTAAAGTTTTGAAGAGCAATAAGGCCATCATCATCATCAATTAATTTGTTTAATAATAGTCCATCGATTGATATAAATAATATACTAATGAATGGTAGCCCAAATTTTTTTTGTTTAAAGCAACATAAAAATTTTGAAAAATATAAGCTTTTCCTTCAATAAATGATTTTTTTAATTGCTTAGCATCTTCTTTTTGTATCGACATTTGAATCAAAATTTTCTATATTAAAAAAAATAATTTTTATATAGATGTATATGTTCTATAAAATTGTCAGTAGATTATGAAAGAATGATAGATACTTTTTCATTGATCAGTATGCAATCAGTACTTATCAACTGATTTTTAATATTAGGATTTATCGAATCCTATATTCTTGCAAGCTTGATTTTGAATTTTTAGCTATGTTTTTTCAATGATAAATTTGCCAATAGATTATATTCCATTTCTTCTATTAATCTGCTCATGAGGAAAAAAATAAGCAAATGTACGTAATAAAATATAAGTAAAAAAACTACTAAATTATTTTATATGTTTGGATAATAGCAAAGGTACTTGAAGAAAGATCAGAAAAAATTTGCATCTAAAATTTAATGCTTCTTTCACTACTGGTTGTAGAATGCATATTTGCATCTAAAACTTCATGCTTCTCGGTATTATCATCCAAATAACTATTAATCTTCATTGATCTTTACCTTTTATTTGGCAATAATAACTATCCTTATTTTCTATTCTGCCTACATGCCTCTATCGGACAGGAACAAACAATTATGTTGTTAATTTTTTTAACAAGAAAGTATTGATTTAAAAATTAATATAAATTTCAATCATTAAAAAAATCAATAACATAAGGAATTAGTGAGGGAGGAGCCCAACATAATAAACATAATTAGTGCAAGTTATATTTTGCATAGTAAGATATTTTTTTTTTTCAAAAAATAGAGATAGTATGATCATTTCATTGATCTCAAAAAGTCTGGAGCTACAAAATATAACAAAAGGATAAGCTTTTTTAAGTTACCTAGATCCAAGACCAAAATATAAAAAGGATGAGCAGACTCTATTTTGGACTATTTTCATTTACAGATTATCTTGAGTCAGGCTGAAATATTTTCTCTATCTTTCCACCTACTTTTGAAGTCCACCATAGTTATTCGCTAGTTTTTTTCTATCTTTCAATTGATAAATGATGGTTCCATTGTAGTTATCTATGCTGGCTATCAATATCATCATGAACATTATAGAATCTCTCATATGAATATTTAAATTATTCTTTATCTTTATAATTAAAATTTTAATTTAAAATTGAGCATATTCTTCAGCTTTCTAATTCTAAATTTGACAGTGAATTCTTTAGATTCACTTTGCTCTCTACCAAATTGTTTGCAGATCCCAGTCACCTCACATGAGCTGTCATCTTGTGCTAGCATGATATTGATACATAATCTCATATATCCTCCATCTCACACCTCCATTCCATAACTAATTTTGGAAGAGCGAGCCTAGATGTAATTTTTTCAACATGATCTTAGATGAAATTTTAACTATATTCATCTTTATAATTATATCCACCTATAGAGTCAGTCGCTATTAAGAAAAAAATAATTAAAAAAATATAATCAATATAAGTTACATTTTGAAAGTAAGATATATTACTTTTTTTCAAAAAAACAGCAACTATAGGGTTGTTTCATCGATTTTAAGAAGCTTAGAGATACAAAATATAGCAAAAAGATCAGCATTTTCTTAGCTACATAAATCAAAAACCAAAATATAAAAAGATGATCCAACCCTATTATGGACTATTTTCAGCCACAGATGATCCCAAATCAGAATGAAATAGTTTTCTGCATCCTTCCACTTTCCTTTAGAGCTCACCATTGTCATTCACTAGTTTTTTATATATTTCCATTGATAAATGATGGTCCCATTGCAGTTGCATATACTGAGCATCAAGATCAATATTATATTAGCATTACGAAATCTCTCATATAAATATCTAAAATACTCTTTATCATCATAATTAAAATCTTTGATTTCAAATTTGAGCATATTCTTCAACCTCCTAATTGCAAATCTGATGGTGAATTCTTTGAATTTACTTTGCTCTCTATCAGATTGCTCTCAGATCTTAGTCACCTTATATGAATTATTATCCTATGCTAGCACGATGTTCACAAATGATCTCATATACCCTTCATCCCGCACCTCAATTCCATAAATTGGATTTGGAGGAGCCAGTCTAGATGTGATTTCTTCTAAAATGACTTTAGATAAAATCTTAACTATATTTATTTGTGTAATTATATCCACCCATAGAGTCAGTCATTATTAGAAAAAATATTAGGACAAATATTATGAAAAGAAGCACAATGAATTTCAAAATACAATTACAGATAGATTTAAAAATTATAAAAAAAGTTCATTCAATATTAAGAGAGAAATATAATTGCAACCACAAAAATATAATAGTCCTAACATTCATGATATAAGATAATAATAATAAATAATATAATTATTTATTATTATGTGTATATATGCTTAAGATATTTATAGGGTTGAAGCATGTATCCTTCTAATAATAAAGACTCTTCTTCTTAATCTTTTCCAACTCTGAAAAAGATAGTGAGGCTATTATTATATTGGGACAGCCAAAAATCATACAATGAGTGTTTATTGAAGGAAATCTTTTTTATGCTATTTTATATCAAAAATTTACTGATTTCTAGATTGACAAAATGAAATAAGATTTTTGTATGAATATTCTTAGTACAGTAAAGAAAAGGAGAATGGAGGCACTATTTTGAAAGGCAATATATGCAGCAATATTGATCCAAAAATTGATTTTAATGAGTATAAAATATTTGAATATAATACTAATGATTGTGTATTCTTGGAGTAGTTAATTATTTATAGGAAGCACAATGAGTTTGAATGTTTAAAGAAGTATAGAGAAGCTTAGAAGAATAAATCTTAAAATTGAAGAAATATTTGAAGTATTTTGATAGCAAAAGAGGATGATTGGATAAAGCTATATTATGAAAAATCAAGAAGAAAAAACTAAGAGTCGACCCCTAGAATAAAAGAGTTGACTGTGACACGTATTTTTCAAATGACACAGACTAGGAGTCAACCCCTACATAACTGCAAGTCAACTCTCTCAGTCAGATAGAATGTAAAAGTTTCAGTAAAGATCTCGAGTCGACCTCTACTTGACTATGAATTGATTTTTTTTTAAAAAATAAGAAATATTTCTATAGAACAGTCTTCGAAATGACTCCTACTTAACTATGATCCAACTCATAGTTACTCAAATCAACCCCTTCTTGGTCTCGAGTCGACTCGAATGCGGCTGATAGTTATAATAGATAGTTCCATAGAAATTTAGATTTATTCAAATGATTTTCAATGATTAGTTTTGATCCTTAATAGCTAAAAATGGCTAGTTTGATTTTTTTTAATAAGATTTAAAAGCTTCCAAACATAATCAGGAGCCAAGAGAAAGAAAGAAAAAGTAAAAAACTCAAGTTCTTGATGAAGACTTTGAATATTCTTGAGTAAGTCAAAAAGAGAAGATTCAAGAGCATTTATTGAGTAAGCTACCTTAAGTGCATCCATAATAATCTTCAAAGAAGCCTCTAATTGATTGAAAAAAAGAAGTTCAAGCTTCAACGAGTATTCATCATCAACTTCAACCGAGCTTCAATGAGTTTTATTCTTCTCATGCTCTTATTTATTATTTCTAATTTCTATTATGTATCTTATTTCTTTACAAGTTTCTTGAATAAAACTTATGGGATAGACTTATCTAAATCCATAATTAGATATTATATTGACTAAGTCTATGGATGATTTAGTTGGAAAGACTTTGGTTGGTTTTCTATACAAAATCAACTAGATTGATTGTGAGTCCCCTAAAATAATCGATTGGATTGATTGTGAGCCTACTAAAATAATCCATTGGGTTGATTGTGAACCTAGTTAAAACAATCATGCTATAATCAAGAGGATTATGGTGAAATTCTTAAATAGAAAACTTAAGAAATAGACGTAGGTATTGGATTTGGCACCGAACCACTATAAATTATTATATTTATATTGCTTATTCTAGTTCTTATATTATACTTTAATTTATTATTTATTTTACTGTGCATATTTATTGCTTCTACTTTACACTATTTAGTTTATTTTTATTGAGTACATACTTATCTTAAGATTACAAAATTTTTAGGAAAACTCAATTCAACCCCTTTCTTGGGTTGTTACATCTAGACAACAATTAGTATCAAAGTAGATGCTTTTTATCTTTTATAGACCTAATTGTTTAGAGCTCAAGATTAATGGTAACTCTTAGAATGTCTTTTGATGAAGGATACTTTTTGGTAAGACCACCTCTTTTTTGTGGATTTGATTATATTTTAGAAAGCTAAAATAAAATTTTTATTCAAGTATAATACTATGATTTATGAAATATTATAGTATATAGTACACACACTACTAAAATTTTTGATGGAGTTCAAGTTCTTAAACATGAAAATGAATGGAATAATAAAGAACAAAATTATCTCAATTGAATGTAAATACGATAAATATATTTTGTTGTGCTCTTGATGAACATTAGTTTAATAGAATATAAATATGTTCTTCTACTAAAAAAATTTGAGATATATTGGAAACAATTTATGAAGACTCTAATAAAATGAAAGAATCAAAAATTAGTATGCTAACACATGAATATAAAATATTTTAAATGAAATTCTATGAATTTATTTTTGATATATTTTCAAGACTTATAAATATTATTAATGATCTAAATTTATTGAAAAAATCTTATACTAATACTGATCTTGTGAGAAAGATTTTTAGATCTTTGTCCAGACCTTAGGAACAAAAGTGACAACTATTTAAGAGGCAAATGATCTAATTAGCTATCTTTGAGAGAGCTCTTGGATTTTCTCATAAACCACAAGCAAATCATGATAAATCAAGAAGAAAAGGATAGCAATAAGAGAGAAATATTAGCATTCAAGTTCTCAAATTAGAAAGATAACATAAAAATTGAGAAATCCAGTGAAGAAGACAAAGACTTATCATTAATCATCAAAAAATTTAGAAACTTTGTGAAGATGATGAAGAAAAGAATTAGAAAGAAAAATAAAGCTTCGACTAAGGAGGAGACAAGCAAGAAAAAGAAGAAGGCAATTTGGAGTGACAGCGAAGACTTCATCTTCAAGAAAAAAGAATAAAAGATAAATAACTTGTGCTTTATGGCACAAAAGGATGAGGAATACTCTGAAAACCCCACTAATTTATTTTGATAAATTATAAGAAGCATTTGTGAGTTGATAGATATTTTAAAAATGCTGGGATATAGAAATAAAGAACTTAAAAAGGATAAGAAGCCATGATACTGTGTAGCACCTAGTCAATATACTTCTCAATTTGGGGTTCTATAACTATTTACTTTATACTCCCAAGTGTTATAAAATATTTATTGCTAAATTATTAATATTTGTTATGATATAACATGCAGACTTGATTGGTTAATTTGAATATAAAATATGTTGACCGTTCCCCCACACCCCCTAAGAGGAGAAGGGGAAATGGGTTGAGTTGTTTCTTTTCTTTTTTCTTTTGGTAGTGAGGGCACTTAAGGTAAGAACATGGGTCATGCTAGTAAGTTGAAGTATTTCTCCATGTGTATGTATACTTAAGAAAATATCTCCATATAATAAGACTCTGATTTGATTTTATTCTTCCATAACTGTGGAATACCTTCAAAATATCTTTGGAAAAAAAAATCATAACTTGGCTTAAAAGTTGGGTTTCTACTTCATGAGTTAATTGATTAGTGTCAGTTTAGAGAGAGATATTCTAAAGTTTGGATAAACCTTCCAGAGGCTTCTGTGGAAAATATTTTTCATTATTCTTTCTATAGTATGTAATTGTTTATTTGAAAAATCAGATATTAGATTTTGTATAGCACTTTCAGTCTTCACTTTCTATTGGCATCAGTGGTTTTATATTTTTCCTTAATGTTCTTTCTAAATCTCAATCTTCCAATTAAAAATATTATCCTTTATATGATTTTCTTGGCTAGCTTTTTCAAATTTGCGCATGGTAAGTGTCTATGAATGACCATTGGAATGGTTAGCTCTTATTGTCGAGTTATCCTTCTACTAATCTTTTGGATGTATAGAAGAGATTTATGCACAGTAGAAGTCACATGGTTAACAATTTTGTTAGAATGGGCCAAATTCACTTATTTTCATAGTTAAGAATATGCTTCCACCTATATATAAATAAATATATTTTTATTTCTATAAATTATATATAAATATGGAAACAAATGAGTATGGTTAGAAATAACACAATATGTTATACATATAATCCAAGCAAAATTGATCATTCAATATTAGTAATAGAATATTTTTCAGAAAATGAGATTAAGTATTAGTAGAATGACAATATCGTGAAGAAAACCATCCAATATGTAGCACAAAGGATAAAAAAGAATAGAAATAAATGATGAATATCCCTATTTCTTTATCAACAAAATATTCATAAATTTCGAAGCATAATTATAGGAAATCCAAAAAATTAATACCCAAAAAGTACCAAATAAAACTATAATAGAAGGAATAAAAAATATATGATCACATTCATCATATGTGTATGTGCAAAAGAAATATTTTTATCCTAGAAATAACTTTACTGATATAAAGCTACTCCACAATCACCACCTACAAAAGAAAATAATTATTCTAATAAACCACATGCAAATACTAAAATAATTAGAAAAAGATAACTCATCATGAATAAATTCTATATAAACCTTATATATCTAATATCATCCTTCAGAATTTATGTGTTGATCTCTTTCCTAAAAAAATCCTATACATATAATATCTTATAAAAATACTTTTTTGAAAGGATTTATGGTCTGATTTTTATCCAGATTATTTTTTTAATCAAAAATATATTACTTAAGAAGAGAGGTCAGTAAGATTGCCATGTGCTCCACGCATAGGAGCAACAGCGATCCAAGCCTTCCTTTAAACCCCTCTCTTGATAAAAAAGAAAACTCTAACCCCAAATCCTCATCAACCACCTTACTGTCCCCCTCTCCCAGTCCACCTGCACTTTACCTCTTAATAATCATGCCATCACCCCCTCTTCAGGTTTACACCCTCTTCCTCACCCACCCCCTCCTCTTCAATCCTAATCACCCTTTTATATTTCAATTGTCTTCTTCTCCATGGCATCACTGCACCGCAACCCTTAAAGCTCTTCAAGAGCTTGAGGAAATACATCGGCCCCTTCGACGTCATTCCAAGGTAAGAGGGCCTAAATTCGACCTCTGTAGTCTTTTTTTTCTTCTCCTTCCTGATCCCTCTCATTCATTATTTTTTCTCCAATCCTATACCGCTCTTCTCCTCCATTCTTCCCCCAAAACAACCCACATCCCTCTCTTCTTTCAAATCTCTACTCATCCTACTCTCCAGCTTTCACCTCATAATCTTCTTCCTTTCCCTAGATATTTTTCCAAACCCTAACCCCAAATGAGGAAAAAAATCTAGGGTTCCCTAACCTTCTTCCCAAAATATTTGAAAAAAATATGAAAATTTTAGTTTTTCTCCTTTCCTTGCGGTCTTTTTCCAATCGTTGCCTTCCCCTAACACTTTTTTTTAAGAAAAAAAGCTTTGCTCTAACCTAATAGCATCGTCTTAATTTTTTTTCTTCTGTATCCATTTCTCTTTCATCATTTTTTTCATTAAACAACCAACATCAAAAATTATAGCAGCGTGATTAAATATTTTACAAAAAAATTCAACCATGGCACTGCATGTTCTTTAATCTTCCAACTTTGTTTAGAATATATTTTTTTAAAAAAATTAGCTGTATCAATCTCTATGTATCCTGGCTTTCTCTGTTTATCTGTTTGATCCAGTTCCTCCTCTATTCGTTGACACCTATAATAAAAAAGGGTGATATCTGCCATATATCCCTTAATACCATGAGACAAAATGGAAAAGGAACAAAATTGCACTCTTTTGTTCTCTATTCTTCTATTTTATTTGTCTTTCTTTTTGATTACATTTCTTTGACCTACCTTTATCATTTTATGACTGTCAAAATAGAGAAGCGAAAGGCTATTTAAAATAGCAACCCTCCTATTGTTTCTTCACCCTCATCTTTTGTGGGAAGAGGAAGGCTGCTCTATTGGGAGCAATCCTGAGAAATAAAAAAAGGCCGAGGACGTGTGCTGCACCTCCCCCCTCCAGTGAGGAGAAATAGAGGTGAGACATTTGCACTGCATATGGATGATCTGCTCTACATTATCTGAGGTGATAGTATAGATCTTCTCTTGATCTCAAAATGATCTGCTACCGATGAGCTTCGGATTTCATCCTTGCACAACATCTGAGCCCATCTCAACTAGATTAGCCAATCCAACCATCCGATATGGGCAAATGAACATGGATGCAGTACATGTGGCAGCAAAGGTAACCCTAATTTTTTTACTTCCATTTTGGTTCCACAAATGTCGTATAACTTTGATTTTTTTTCTGAAGGAGGATCAAATTAGGATTGGTACATCACATCATATTCAAAGCACAACACATCAAACCTTGAGAGAAGAATTGGGAAGAATCGTGAGGTCCTCATCTACAGTAGAAGAATGGCACAGCGTGATCCACCGCCCTACTCATCTATAATAGAAGAACAACACGATCTGGAGAGAGAAAATATGGCACTTTCTTCAATCAACACATGTCACCTATTGTACTCCTTTAATATATTTGTATATACATATAATATCTTACAAAAATACTTTTTTTGGAAAGGATTTATGGGCTGATTTTTATCCAGATTATTTTTTAATCAAAAATTTGTTATTAAAGAAGAGAGATTAGCTAATTGCTACATGCTCCATGCATAGGATCAACAACGATCCAAGCCTTTCTTTTAAACCCTCCTCTCTCTCTTGACAAAAAAAGAAATCCTAACCCCAAATCCTCGCCGTCTTGCTTTCCTTCCTCACTCCACCTCCTTCCTTCCATCCCCTCCTGTTCAACCCTAATTATCCCCTTATGCTTCAACTGTCTGCTTCTCCATAGCATCACTGCACTGGAAATTCACTGTACCATAACCTTCAAAGCCTTTAAAGGTTTTGAGTAAATATGTCGACCCCTCTGACGCCATTTCAAGGTAAGAGGGCAACCTCAACCTCTATAGTTATTTTTTCTTCCCTTTTCTTATCCCTCTTATTCATTTTTTTTTCGATCCCATACCACTCTTCTCCTCCATTCTCCAAAAAAAAAGACCCACATCCCTCTTTTCTTTTAGATCCCCACTCATCCCATTCTCCAGCCTTCACCTCATAATTCTCTTCCTTTCCATGGATATTTCTCCAAACCATAATCCCAAATGAGGAAAAAATATAGGGTTTCCTAAGTGTCTCCCCAAAATATTTGAAAAAAAAACTAAAATTTTTTTTTCTCTCCTTCCCTTACAGTCTTTTTTCAATCCTTGCTTCCCCCTTAACATTTTTTTAAGAAAAAAAAGCTGCTCTCCCCTAGCAATATCGCCTTCAATTTTTTTTTTGCTTCAATATCCATTCCTCTTTCATCATTTTTTTCATTAAATAAACCAACATCAAAAATTATAGCAGCACGATTAAATATTTACAAAAAAATTCCACCCTATAACACATGTTCTTTGATCTTCCAACTTTATTGGAAATATTTTTTTAAAGAAAATTGGTTGTATCGATCTCAATATGTCTTGGCTTTTCTTATTTACCTATTTGACCTATCTCCTCCCCTATCCGTTGACACCTATAAAAAAAGGGTGATGTCCACTACGTGTCCCATAATATAGAGAGAAAAAATAGAAAGGAAAAAAAATCACACCTTTTTTCCTATTCTTCTATTTTATTTTATCTTTTTTTTCGATTGTATTTCTTCAACTTACCTTTACCATTTTATGGTCATCAAAATGAAAAAGTGGAAGACTGTTTAAAACAACAACCCCTATTATTTTTTCTGTTGAAAAATGTGTCCTAAAGCCAATCGTCTGGACGATTGTGCTACTTGTAATTTATATATGAATTATAAATAATAAAATTATTTGATAAATTCATCATAAGGTGTACATCTTTCTTAATAAACTTCAATGTTATGATGAAGTTCTTAAAACTATTTACTATCGAAAAAAGAAGATTTATCATAGAGTTCTTAAACTTGTTCGCGACTAAATGATACATTATTACTAGGACAATAATATTTATCAAGTGTAGATCGTTGTGTGCCATATGGGCTGGTTGTCTTTGTAACCAAGAAGTATGGAGACATTGATATAGCATACAGGTGAGATGTAGGAGTACATCATCACTGAACAGTGATCAAACTGTGGAGCACTCTGCTGTCCAGAGTAGCTCGTGAAGGATATGGACATAAGTATCCCTCCAATCTGAGATCACCACAGTGACTTGCAAGCAACTCATCGTACTTTGGTATCAGACTATCTATATTTTAATACAGTGATAGAAGGCTATTGGATACAGTCAAGTACTTGTGAAGTCGGTGTGTGAGTTAAGATAGGATTGATTCTTTCATATTATAGAAGTTAATGCATCACTGTGTTTCAATTAAGCAAAACCTTGGCCAGGATAATCTTTGTGAGGAGTCATAAGATTTAAAAGATTGAAACACAATGTGGATAACTATTCTAGGTTGACAGTTAACCCTAAGTCACCTTGAACATTAGGGTTAAAGAGATGAATTATGTGGTAACCATGTCCCAGATTCTTGAATGTTGCTTTATAATTATTCAACATTATCCGACCATCGGATATCATTATTAGATGGTCATTTCGATTGATACAGAAAGTTATTTTTATGCTACCGGCTTAGTGTTCAAACTTATGGGGTCACACATAATAGAAGTTTTAATTTGATCTGATGGCTGATCGATGATTGAGAATCGTTGAAGGATATAATTGTCAATATGATTGATGATTAATCTTGTACAAAGGTTGCAATAAATAATTTACTAAGGGTTAGTAAATTATAAAAAAATTAATTAGTAATTAAATTGCTAATTAGCTCAATTTGATTGAGCAATAAAGTTTGGATCAAGTCTAATTGAATTGGATTCAATTAGATTCGATCCGATTATGTTATTAGATGACCTAATCACTAAGAGAGATTAGTTTCTGATTTGATCAGAACTTGGGATCAATTAATTCTTGATTTGATTAGGATTTAATTGAAGTAGTTTCATGAATTTATTGGTTCAAATCAGATTGGTTTTGGTTTGGATCCAAAATTGGAAACTACCTAGAGTCCAAGTGTATTGGACTACTCCCTTGCGCCACCTCTCCTAATGACACCACTACTCATGCAAGAATGGTTTTTGCATGAGGTTTCTCCATGCAAAAGAGAGTTTCTGCTCCTCCTCTATTAACGTCCAAAGTTGGGATAAAATTTGATTTTAAGGCAAGTTCAAATTGTGTTTGAATTTGATTCCTTATATGGATAAGTTTTGATCTCATCCAAATATCTTGCTGCCCACTATTATTTCCTCTTGTTTTGTGCAAGAAATATGAGAAGGATTTCAACATGTGAAACCCGATATTTTCACTGTGAAAGAGAGAGGGTGGCATGAGCATTGGATTTGGATAAAGAAGTTTTGGATTTGATTTAAAACTTTCTTATTAAGACAAGTTTGTTTCATCCCAACCACTCCTTGCTGCCACCTATCAAAACCACTTCTTTTGTGCGACAAAAAGTAGGAGGCTTTTACTATGGAAACAACTAAGGGGCTTGAGGTTTTATTAGCATGAGAAAGGGCTTCTCAATGCTAGGAAAAAATTAAGTGGGGTGGCTCTTAGAGTCCTTCTAGACATGAACTCCTAACTAACCCTAATTGTTAGGGATAAAAAGGGGGGCACCTCTCATGCAAATCTCACGAGTGAATATTAGATTTTGGTGTGTGAAACCAGAAGAGAGCGTCCCTTCTTGAGAGGTCTCTTGGGCATGAGAAATTAGAGGAGAAGGTCTCCTCTCTTGGGTGTGGGTTCCTCTTCCTTGGAGCTAGGGTTTGGGTGAGAGAAAAATCAAGAGAGAAGGAGTTCTCCCTTGTCTTCTTCCACCAACCTCTTCTTCCTTCATTGATCAGCCACAAAGGACCTCTGCAAGGAGCCAGCACTCTAGGGAGGTCGATCCGATCATGCTTCATGTGGATATCTATAGAGATCGGATGCGTGTGCGGCTAAGAGCAACATACAACCTTTCTATTTTCAGCTGCAGTGATCTTTGATCCACACTCAGGTATAGAGATTCGATCTCTATCATATTAGATTAGATCTAATATTTCAGATGTTATTTCAGATTATGCATATATATTTTATGTAATAAGATCCATGCTTAGGCAGTTATAGATTAGATCTAGTGCATAGTAAATTAAATTGTTTAATCTAGTTGCTTCTGCTGCAAAAAAATTTTTTTAAGATCCATACATGAACTACCCTAGCTTTCTTTCATCTTCATCCTAATCTTTTGTGGGAAGAAAAGACTGCTCTTCTGGGACCAACCCAGAAAAAAGAAAGGTCGAGGAGCCTGTGCTGCACCTCTCCCCACTGATGAGGAGAAATAAGGGCGAGACATGTGCACTGCATATGGATGATCTGCTTCGGATTATCTGAGATGACAGCATAGATCTTCTCCTGATTTCAAAGTGATCTACTGCTGATGAGCTCTGGATTTCATCCTCGCATAATATCCAGGACCGTCTCTATTGGATCAGCCGATCCAACCATCTGATGTAGGCGACTGGACATGGATGCAACTCACGTGGCATCAAAGGTAACCTTGATTTTTTTCTACTTCCGTTTCGGTTCCCCAGATGTCATATAACCTCGATTTTTTTCTTAAAGGATGATCAAATTAGAATTGATATGTCACATCACATTCAAAGCATGTCATATGAAGTCTTGAGAGAAGAATCACGAAGAATCATGAGGTTCTCATCTATGATAGAAGAATAACATAGCATGATTTAGCACCCTACTCATCTACGATAGAAGAACAATGAGATTCGGAGAGATAAAATATGGCAACTTCTTCAATCGACATGTGTCACCTGTTTTACTCCCCTTTAATGTATTTGTATTGATATCTGTTCTAAACATGAACTGCCTCAGAATTAAGAAAAAGCATTTGAATCAAATTTGCTATGTTGGTTTACCGGATATCATGGATGCAAAATAAACTTTGGACCTATATAACAAGAGGTGCTACTAGGTTGGTTTCAACACTGAACTCAGTACATAACGTATGGTTGGTTCATGTTGGTCCCGATATATTACTCATTTTGGATGATAAACATGTATTATATAGTCAAGTCAGATTTTTCTCCTTTTATTGGTAATTTTGGTCAGAATTAGGTTTGCCATTGTTGGAGATACCCAATCCAATGTGAAACTTAGCCAACTCAAACTTGGTCATGTTTCTTCCACTATGATCACCCAACAGACGCTAATCTTTGATAGAACTTGCTCTAATTTCTAAGTTTATCCGGTCTAAATTATGCTCATGTAAGAGATCGTTGGTTGTGCCCATTTCAAGTTAGTTGATCAAATATAAGTTAGTCCTTAATCTTAAATATTAGTAGAGTCCAACCAAAGACTATATGAAATTCCTTACCAATTCTTCTGTTGTGAAATATTTCAACTTTTCCGTTAATTGTCCGATTTAGCAGAATCTACTCCTATACCACGTATGGAAAGTACTGCCGTAACTGGATCTAATATGATGGCAATATTCCACAAAAAAGAAAGAAAAAAAGAGAGATGGCAATAAATGGCTGTGAAATCCCTCTAATTGAGGTTTGCCAACCTACTAAGATTGTGTAAAAGAGACGGCAAGTTTAAAGAACAGAGCTCACCTAGGGGAACTCCTATGCCATTTCAAGTTCTCCTTTGTCCACGCCTACAGTCTAGATGTAAAGGATGAGATAGCTGCTAGATTTGTTCCTAATGACATCTGCTCTTAAATCTTCCAGCACAATCTCTTCATAGGCTCAGATATGTGGTATGTTTGCCAACATTGGCTACGTATCATAAGTTACAACCAACCCTATCTTCATCGATACACATCTTGTCGAATCCCAAGTCGATCAATGTCCTAATTTGAGAAGAAACACTACCTGTTCATCCATAGGCGTCTGAAGTTTAGTTTATGTTCATGAATGAAGGTGCATTGGAGTTTCAGGATCTGAACAATGTTTCCAAATCCAAGGCTCATGGCTCTTTTAATGGTCTAGTTCTGCTACATCGAAAGAAAGATTCCTTCTGAAGTTTCAGTGTGCAATCCGGCAAGTAGGCATTTTCCAAGGTTTCTAGCATTCAGTGCTGCGAAACTTGGCTATGTTGATGGCAGCATTCGCTTTAATGCTTCCACTGGGAAGCATATAATAGTCATCTTCCATAGCAAACACTATATAGATCCTGACTGCAGGTACTTCAGTTGCAGTGTTCTAAACCTTGGCCTTGGCTTGGCAGCATGGAAAGCATTCTTCAACCTTCGCTTGCATGAAGAACCAATCTCGGTGAATGGAAAGCTGTATTGGCACAGTGATGCTGAGACTTAGCAAACAGTTTCAATTGATATCCATGGCGAGAAGGGTTTCACCATCAATCTTGCTGAAGATATCATCAAATTATTTGACCATTGCAGGCTAATGAGAGAGGCAGTACCATCCAAATTCATGGAATTTGAAGGTTATCCATCTCTTGCTGTGGAGGTCAATGCAAACTTGTATGATATAAGGGTCCCAAAAGACAAATAGGGGATGGATTGGACAAGGAAGCATCAGGTCTGTATGCTAATCTATTTGACAGGCTTATGCTACAAGAAAATATCACCCAAATGAAGTTTGAGGAGCGTGGAAATAGTAATCTTTTGGATAAATCGCAAGCATTGTAATAGTTGTTTTACATGTGATGTGATACACGGCAAGTCCAAAGGGCCAAAAAAAGAGCGCCCGGAGCCAAATGACATAAAAGCAACAGTTTTCAGTGCTTATGGTGGTAGCCTCGCCTCAAATGGAAAATGAACAATTTTATCTTCAAACGATACAGAAGAATTACTTGGCAAGTTTCCTCTAGATTATGAGCCAGTCGATGTGCTATATTTTTCACTTTTGTTATTGGAAATTCTGAGCAATTGTTGGATTACAAGTACCGTGGCTCATTTATTTTGCCTGCCTTTTTATTTTTGGATTGGGGGAAGGTGGGATTGGGGGTTAAATAATACATTAGGTAATATACTGCAGGCAACTATTTCAAGTATTACAACATCCTCTGGAATCTCTTTACTCTCATTAAGAAGGTGGTGGATTAATTTCTGTGCTGGACCAATACAAAGACAAGTATGGAAGCACCGGCACAAAGACGGTTGGGCCAAGAACTTGCTTCCAAATGGAGAAGCAGTGGGATCATTGGGATAAAATCAATTTGTCGATTGAACATAATGCTTTAGACTTTTTAGATTCTCAAAACATTGAAGTAGTTATTAGAATAGGGATCTCTTAAATTAATAGTGTAGGATCATACGTTCATGGAGATCAAACATCAATCAGTCCATCCACATTGTATCATGGAAAATTTGAATGACATCATGAATAAGGCTGCAAACGGATCGGGTTGATCCATGATCCGACCCAACCCAACCCGATTAGATCCGATCCGAATCCATTTAAAAGATCTATGGAGCCGGGTCGGGTTCAAAAATTGGATCCGTTCATCTTTCCGGGTCGGGTCTGGATTTTTGAATTTGGACCCGACCCGATTCGACCCGATCTGTGGAGACTTTTGGGTTAATTTAGATCTCAAGATATATGATCCAACCCGATCCGACTCGAACCGGATCCAAATATAAAACCCGAACTCAGTTAGAATGACTCATCCAAATAAGAATTTGGACTTGGGCCAAAAGAGTGACTCACCCAAATTCTTTCTTAAATCTCTTACTAAAATCTTTAATACTGTCACACTATCACAAGATCATTAATGCACTGC
>KE504673.1:1699044-1713661 GCA_000441515.1 Elaeis oleifera | reverse complement strand
CCGATCAAAAAATCAGATCGGATCGGGATCACTCAAGACCCGATCCGACCCGACCCATTTGCAGGCCTAATCTTGAAGCCCTTTCCTCGTTAACACGCATCATAAGTGCACTGTAACATGACTACTCAAAACAATTTTATTGCCTTTTCTTCCGTCTGCTTGCAAAGAATTAATTGTAGGCAATTGCAAGCAATTTTCTGGTAATCTAAATTCAGTAATGGTTTCATGCAAAGTTATTATTGGAGGAGGCCAATCTACAATTTGCATTTTTTCATATTGAATAACAATTAATCTAGAATACAAGCCAATGATTTGCACTCTCGGACAAAAATAGTAGCTGCCTAAATTGAACTACACAAACTAACTAAAGACGAGGAACTTCATAGAAAGTTCATTTAGTTGTTCATGAGTGTGTTGTATTTTCCGCACGAACAAATGATCAATTTTCTTCACGACCTCAATCATTGGATTGTATTGTGTACAGGTTTTAAAGTATGATGGATTTTTTTTTCTTCTGCAATATAGACTACAAAACTAATATTATGCTTTGAAGGCTGTGCAAGACATGATTCAACGATGGAGATAGTAAAAGAAGATTAACCATTCTTTTGCACCAAAGGTACAACCCAAACACTTTGTCCATGTCCCAGATGGAGCAGTAGTACTTCATTTAAGTCAGTACTTTAAATAGAAGGAAGGGGCATGGAGAGTATCACAAAAGCAAAGTCAGTTTGGCATGTGCAGTGTATGCAATATAAACCATTAACCGCTGCATTCCTCCATCTTATCAGTAGTATTTCTCATTATTTGCACTCTAACAACAACTAATCAGCTCACTTCCTCCTATCTTCTTTCCTCAGACAAAAGAAGGGTTTAAACTAAAAGGATTTTTCTTACCAAAAAAAAAACTAAAAGGATTTTTATGAGGAAAAACAAGAACCGACTCAAGACCCATGCGCTCCAGCGTTCAAGAGTGTGAATTTTAATAGCAGAGGCTTCGTGAAAAGATATCTGGCAGATAAATTTACACCATCAATTTTTTTTTAAAGGTGTTGGTGCGTCCTGTTGGTGTCGGCTCGGTCTCGGTTTAACCGGACGGGCTGTCTCTCTATCGGTCCGACACCGGTCTCCGTCCGGCCCAGATCCATCCACCAGCACTGCCCAACGTCCGGTCCACGACTTCCACGAAGAAGACCCCAACGGACGAATCCGTTCGCCACGCAATCATGTCCTCCTCCACCCCGATCCACCTCCTCCTCCACGCAGCCGTCTCCGCCGCCGCCTCCCTCCTCGCCACCCTCCTCCATCTCCCCTCCCTCTTCCTCCACGGCCTCCACACCTACATCCACCCCGACACCCTCGGCGGTGGCGACGGCGTCCACGCCGCCATCCGCCGCCCCAGTGATACCCCCTCCTCCTCCAGCGATCTCCGCCGCCGCAATCGCTCCAAGGACCACCGCCCGGACTTCGACGAGTCCGGCGCCCAGCTCTTCCGGCTCCGCCTCGCCGACGCCCACCTCCGCACCCGCGTCTACTTCCCCGAGTACCGTACCTCCTTCCTCTCCGCCGCCGTCGCCCTTCCCAACCTCGCCCTCCACAGCCTCCTCCCCCCGGATCCCGCCTCCCCCGCCGCGATTCCCGCCCTCGCCGCCCTCGTCGCCGCCGCCCACCTCCTCCTCGCCCTCGCCAAGCTCTCTCTCGAGCGATCCGCTTCCCGCCGCTCGGAGAAGGAGCTCAGCGTCCTTTCCGGCTTCCTCGGCTTCCTCGCCGCTCTTCTCATCGTCTTCCACCTCTCCCCTCCGTCTTCGACTTCGATCTCGGCGAATCCGATGCCGCCTTCTCAAGACGGCGGCGGCCATCCTCGCCGGCTGCCTCTCTGGAATCCTCTTTATCCCGGCGGCGAGGGCAGCGCGGGCCTTCTGGCTCGGGACGGACCAGCTCCGGTGGAACCTTTCCGTGGTCTCCTGTAGCGCTCCGGTTCAAATCCTTCTCTACGCTGCCGTCCTCTCCGGCGCCGCTGCCCCGCTCCTCTGGGTCAATCCGGTAGTGGTGGTGCCCGCCGGCGCGGTCCAGTCGCCGAAATTCAAGGAGTACCGAATTTGGGCTCTCATGGCTTCTGCTTTCTCTCAGCTTTTGGTGCTCCGCACTAACCTCCAGATGTATCTGAATGAGGCCGTGCTATGCTGGTATCAGCGGCTGCACGCCAGCCGGACGCCGGACATGGATTACGGGCGGGCAAAGGTGTTCCTCCACAACCACTACCTCTGCTTGGTGGCGGTGCAGTTCTTCGCACCGCCAGTGCTGGTGCTGGTGCTCCTTGGGTTGTCTCAGCTGAGAGGTAACTTGTTTGGTGGTGTACCGTTTTTGGGTAGCCTTGTGGATTGCTCTGATCTTGTAAAGGAGATAGCTTTGTTTATTGCTTGGTGGATTGCATTCATTTGGGCCATTTTGACCATGTCGAACCTCGCTCTTTATCGTTGTGGCTTTTTGATTGTTTCGTGATTGTGGGTTTTGATTTTGCTATATTTAGCATGGCTTGTTATGGCCATTGAGTTGAATGTTCTTTTGATCGATCAATGGTGTTCTTCATGAGCGGCATATGTACTCTGATTGAAGAGAAAAACATATCTCTGGTCAGAGTGATAAATTTCTTTGTTCTGTTGTATTATTGTCCTTCTTTGTTTGACGCGGTCCTCAAGCTTTTGTAATTTAAATTGCCTTCAAGTTGTTCTTGCTCCATTCTTATTTTTTATTCGTAGTAACAACTGTAGCGGTGAGATGAATGGAAAGAGATAGGAGATCAACAAAAGCAATCCTCTTGAAAGCAAAACATAGATTCATAGTTTAAGGTTTTATGCTAGATGGGAGTTACATTAAGTGGCAAAGCTCAACTTGCTGATCATCTACCATATTGGATCTGCTTGTGGTAAATCAACCAACACTTTCTACCATGTTACACCATGTTCTCTCTCTTCATATCCAAAACTTTTGAAGAACCTTTACTCCAATTACATTGGAAAGCTTGGACATGAATGAGCTAGTAATTTGGTCCTGTTTGAAGACCTTGAATCTCTACATGGATCTAGCTGGTCTGGATGAGCCAAAGAGAAATTGAGTCCAGTTTGATTTATATGGAGTCATGCAATGTTTCTTATTTCTTTTCTCCTTCCTTGCCTTGTCCAAGGTGGCTGGAGGGGCACATTGTTTCCTTTTTTTTTCGATTTTTAATAATTCTTCTCTAATGGCTAATGGACAATGCTGTAGTAGCGTGTAATCTGGTAGATCTGAGTGAAACATAAATCACTTTATGAACTATAAAAAAAATGGTGAACTGTTATGTATCAACTCACTTATGGCATTCACTTATATGCGAAATTGTCTCTTTTGGGGCAAAGTATTTGGTAAGAGTAAATCTTTGCACTGGCATAGCTTAATTTGTTAACCGACAATAATCTAAGATCCATTATGAACAAATCAACTTTCCCTAGTGCAGGAGCCGTTCTGTATATGAAGTAGAGAGCCATCTAATCACCTTTAGCTCTACCATGTTGTACCATGTGTGGCCCTCAAAATGAAAAAATTATTGAGGAACCATTTTCATTTTCAATCGGTGATCAATTAACATGCTTGTGAATGTTCTAATATTCAGATTCTATTTCAAGACTTTCATTAGAGAGCCATCCGATCAGCTCTAGCTAGTACCAAGTTGTATGATGCTACTCCCTCTATATGAAATGTTTTTGAGGAACCCTTCTTGAATTTCATTCTATCATTGATTAACTTGGTCATGAATCTGGTGTTCATGTTTCATTTCAATCTTTGAATCTCAACTTGGAATGGATATAGCTGGTCTTGATGAGTCTTGTTTGATTTTTATTGAGTAATGCATTGCTCTGTTCTTATCCTTCTTCTCTTTCTTCTTTTGTTTGGTCGATATGGAACATTTGGAACCCTTCGTTCTTTTGATCTATCACTAATGGTTCTCTAGTGGATAATTTGGAAGTAGTGTAGTAAACTTGACTGAAACATAAACCACTTATAAAATATAACGAGAACCTCAGACATTTGATATGTCAGCTAACTCCTCTTATATTCATTCATTTGTGTTTGAAATTATATGCCAGTGTCTGCAAGAGTAGCTCCTTGCAACGTCGGAGCTAAATTCTCTAATCCTCAATCATCAAGGATTTGCCCTTTGTAAATTAACACAATATACTATGTTGTACCACAATGTCCCTCTTTACATCCAAAATTTTGTTCAGGAATCCTGTAACAACCCGAAACCTCACTTAAAAAAGCTAAGTGGAAGGTGTAATTTGGGTTCCTTAGCCCTATATATATACCCAAGATATCTCCAGTAATTAATCGATGTGGGACAAAACAGACGCTTGTACAGATCCTCATACAATCTCCCTATTTAAGCCTCGGTGTCCTTGTCAGGCTAAGGGTCCAAATCCAATTACAAACACTACATGTAGTAATCCATATAGGCCGTGGATTGGATCCACTCTGATATCATTTGTAACAACCTAGGACTACTTGAATAGGCTAGTCGGAAGGTATTATTTAGGTTCCTCGGCCCTGTATATGTACCTAAGATCTCCTCAGTATATAGTCGATGTGGTACCAACTGATGCCTACACAGGTGCTCACAAATCCTTCTCCAACTTCAATCGGGCATTCTATTATAAATTAACTTGGTCATGAATGGACTATTGTTTAGTTTGACATCAAAACTTAGAAACTCAGCTTGGATCTAGGCAATCTTGATGAGGCCTGTTTGATTTCTGCTAAGTAATGTTTTAATCTTCTTTGCTTTCTCTTCCTCCTTTTATCTAGATGGTGTTCTTAAGGGACACATGGAACCTTTTGGCTTTAAGGATGCTCTGGTTGACATATGTTTAAGTAATTTCAGACCTGAGTAAACGTAAATCACTCTATGAAGTATAAAGATAAGCCAAAACTTTTATCTGTTTGAAAATTTCGTATGACAGTTGTGGAGGAGCAGTTTGTTGTTTTATGGATCATGTATGCCTCCTACAGAGCTTTGGTTTTTTGATAGATGTACTGCATATCTTGATTGCTGTGCCATGAGGATGATGGAATTCTGTTTGTGTACTCCTTGTAGATATAAAGGGAAGGGATACTATTTCATAATTTGATTGATACTTTTTACCTAGTTGACAGATCCTACTTGGGACGATTGAAAGTTTTATTGTGTACCTTTTTTACAAGTGCCATCAATCTTAGTCTTTGACCTAGTCTTTTTTATAAGTGCCTTTGTGTGCCTTTGGCAGAATTTTCTCTTGATGTGCACTATACTTGTGGGATTAGTTGAACATTTGTTGGGCTTTGGCTAGCCACTGGGGTGACTTAATTCCATTTATGGCATCTTACTGATCCACTTCTTTTGGTCATTAAATTGGTTTAAGTCTATCCACCAATACTATCATTTTTGTCTTGAAAACTAATGCATCCTAGGTCTAAAGTATGTTTGCTTTAGTTATTTCAATTTTCAAGTTTGTTTTGGTTAATACATTGCATTTATTGAGTCTTAGGACCCATTTAGAAGTTGAATAGGCTAAACAGCGATAACAGAAGTTGAATAGGCTAAACAGCGATAACAGAAAGATCCCTGATGTTGTAGTTTACATTGTGCTTAGCAAGTGTGAGCCTTATTTGCTATTTTGGGAAAAATGAGATTATTCCATATAATGATTGCAACAATCATGCATTCATGCTTGAGCATTTGGATGCAGATTATGGATAATATAATGCCATTTGGATGTTATCTAGGCATAAGGGTGAATTTTTAGAAGGTGGACATGTCTGCCCTTCCAATCCCACTAGTCTAGGTTCATTATATTAGTGAATGTGTTTGGAGAATATTGTAAAGTCATGAATTATTTAACATTATTAGCTAAAGTTGAAGTATGATAATATATCATGCTATATTATTGATTTCTGATAATGTTTACATAATATATTATCAAAACACACAATGCAATATCATAGGCCAAGGATGATGTGATAATATTATAAGTTATAGCAATAGTAGGTGAATTATCTTTACATTTATAGTACAACTAAAATATAATAATATGTGATATTTTATTATTAATTATCAAAGAGTATTTTCATATAATAATATAATATTAGAATATGACATGGAATATAATGGGCCATAGATACTTAAAAATATTATAGTTATTGCACTAGGCGATGAATTATTTTATACTATTAACTATGTTTGAAGTATATTTTATTATATTATTAAGTTTGAATTATTATATATTTCTCAGTAAATGCGGGGCTAAATGAACCGTCTTGCACTTGGTGTAACTGTAGACCTAGCCACCACATGTACATTGTATACCTGATTTGGTTGGGTTGTTTACACTACATCTAGGCCAATATTTGTAATTCAAAGATTGATCAGCAACAAACCTTGGATGGCTATCTAATACAGACCAAGTAGTAGATCTTTAAAAGGAACATGTTATGCAGGCTGAAATATCAATAGTGCAGGTTGATACACCAAGGGTGCATATCGAGTGACTATGGTGTAGACCAAGAGGAGTGAGACCTATTGGTCTAAGGTGAGACTTTTAGTTGCGTGGAGTCTAAGGATGGAGGTTAGCCAACAGTTACTACTGCCCATAATGTGGAAGTAGTCATATAACCTAGAATGTGGGAAGAGTGGTAGCACTACCTACCATGCATGGCAATAATTATCTATGTGGCGCACAATAATAAGGATATGCACCAAAACCTAGTAGTGGCACCTAGTTTACAACTATCCAAGATATGAATGGAGAGGTGGCACTACCTATCATGTAATAATGACCCATATGGCATACAATAGCAAGAACAATGGTCAAGGTTAAGTGGTGACACCTATCCAAGTAGTTGATGAGCCATTTATAGATATTGAATTGTAATGTAGACAAAAAGGCTCATCGTCTACCAATCAAATAACTAGTTTATCTTTCTTTAAATTATCATTGCTTTTATCTTTCAAATTCGATGGTTGAGTTTTCCAATAGGATTATAATGTACCTGTAGCAGTAAAGTACCTCGTAGTCCTAGCTTCACTTTACTTCTTTTTTCAAGCAGGCGGTGTTACAGTAGTGAAAATTGTTGAAGGCCAAGGTACCTAGACCCATGACATTTTCATTCTCCCCTTCCTATTATCTTCTTTCTGGCTATTGACATTGGTGGCACATTTGTATGTTAACAAAGACGACCACAAGACTTGTTATTGCTCTTGCAACCTAGCACGAAAAAGGAGAAAGTGCCAACAAGTTTTTCTAGCTTGTTTGGTGAGATATTCCTGCAGAAAGCGAATTAGTTTTCTTGCACACTGAGTGGGACACTATTGCATAGCCAAGGTTTGCTGTGCTAGAACCGGACCGAACCGACATGGCAAAGAAAGGGGGGAGAGGGAGAACTGGAGAGAGGAAAAAAAGAGGGGGAGGGAGGGAAGGAGAGGGAGACAACGGAGATATCGGTGGTGGCCATTGGAGGGTAGCGGAGGCCCTCGGATGACCAGAGGAGCAGGGAACTTCAAACCAAGAGAGAAAGAGAGAGGGTTAGGAGGAAGATGACACACTCCAGGGGCCTCCGTGGCCCACTGGTGGCTACCACTAGCCTCCCTGCGCTCTCCCGCATCTTCTGTTCCTGTCTCTCCCTTCTCCCTCTCTGTCTCTCTCGATCTCTCTTTTTCCTTTCTACAGAGCGCGGAGCTCCGGAGGCCTCGGTGGCCCTCCGGTAGCTTTTAACAATCTCTCCGGCCTTTCCCTCTCCTTCTCTCCCCTTTATTTGTCTCTCTTTTCTCTCTTTTGTTTCTCTCCTCATCGGTGTTCCGTTTTCATGTCAAAACTATCTTGATCGGCCGTCAGTATGGTTCGACATGCCCGACCGAAGGTTCGGATGTTTGGCAAACCTTGTGTGTAGCTATCTTCATGTTGCCGAGAAAGAGGAGGGATGCTCTTTATATGGTGGTGATAGATTTGCCGATCACTCTTCTATAATATATGGCTACATAGCCCAAGTCCTATAAAGCGGCGCTGCTTATTGGAAGCCTTTGCATGCCAAGTGGCTACCATGTTAAGGCCACTTGTGGAGCCAAAATAAGAAAACTTTAGATTTGATAACAAAACAAGTTGAAAGCCATTCTTTTATTATTGAAATCGGCCCATCAATCTTTACATGAAAATATTGGAGTCTTCAAGGAATTTGACTATCGGGTTTTGGCATATCAGTAAGATAAGGCCGAATACCATCTTATAGAGTCCTCAAGATTCATAAACCAAGGCAAGAAAGAGATCCTATCGAGTAAGGTTGGTTGTGTTGGTATCAGAGTCCAGTGATCAACTGATAGCATGATTCGGTATGCCCCCATGCCATTCTATGCCGGACCCAAACCAACACAGCAAAGAGGGGGAGAAGAGAAAGAGAGGAAAGAGATAGAAGGAGAGGAAGGAGAGGGAGAGGGAGAGACAGCCTTCGGGGGCCATCAGAGGGCCGATGAGGCCACTGCCACGACTACCGAGGGAGAGGATCTCCAAATCGATCAAAACAGGGGCTTCAACCCTAGTTTGTTTTTATTTTGGCATTATTGGGGGAAGTTGGCAACGACATTGCCAACTTCCCTATTCCTTCTTTTTTTTTGTGATTTTTCGATAAAGTTAGCAATGGCTTCTTCTTCTTCTTTTCCTTCTCATTCTTTTCCTTCTTCTTTGGTTGCTAACTTCATCGGAAAATAGCAAAAAAGAAAGGATAGGGAAAGTGGCAAGAAAAGATAGGGAAAGTGGCAATGATGTTGCTGACTTCCCTCGATAACATGAATAAAATAAACAGGGGCGTTGCCGACTTCCCTCGCCAACACAAATAAAATAAACAGGGGTTGAAGCCCATGTTTCGATCGATTCTGAGATCCTCTCCCTTACGGCGGCGATGGGGGCCTCGGCGGCCCTTTGACGACCGTCTTTCCCTCTCCCTCTCATTCGCTCTCCTTCTCTCTTTGTGTTTCCCTCTTTCCTTCCTCCCTCGGTCCTCATCGGTGTTTCATTTTGAAGGCTGGAACTATCCCGATCCACTATTGGTATGGGTCAGTATGCCTTGAAACAGACGGTTTGGCCGACCATGCTATCGAGTGCAGAATTATGCCAGGCTGAACAGAGTGTTGATTCTTCGATCAACATCAGATTGGCATTCAAACTTGAAATTATTAATTATCTTGATTTACGGATGGCTACTATTAATGAGGTCGGTGGGACCATGCTGAAATGGGCCTTTGCTGATAAAATCGATTTTCCTTAATGGTATGGGTGGACACAACAATTCAGCAAGCCTGTGATACATATTGCTCCTATTTCAATAGCTGGAGGGACATCAACCCTAATGGGTATCTCCATTTCCGCTTCATTAGTAGGCAGCCATATTGGATACATCCCTTCCAAATCAATCTTATCCACCATACTCACAGGCTAGGAGGCAAGCTTGGTGATGGGTCTTACCTCCACTGGATCCTTCATGGTTTTTATCTACTAGTCAAGTTTGGATCTTGCCTCCACTGAATCCTCCAAAATTTGTTCTTGCTGCTTAAGTTCATTTTCCTAATACTTGTATCTATCGACCTTCTTAGTAAGTGAAGCAAGTGAATGATGGGTCTTCAATATCTCAGTTTGCTTTTTTTTTTTAACCAGCTAAGTTGGATGATTACCAAGTCTAAAGTCAGGCGATGGTGCTACATACATCCCATCACCTTCTTGACCGTCAACTAACGGATGTGGAGGGCATTATTTACATCACATCCAGATCGATATATGAGATTTGAAGACTGATCAACAGTAGACCTTGGAGGGCCGTCCAATGTAGGTTGAGCAGCAGTAGGTCTTCAAAAGAGATATCTTATGTAGACTGAAATGGTAAGGCTATAGGCCAAGTAATTGTGACATAGATTGGGGGTGAGAGCTATCGGTCTAGGATGAGGTTTTAGTTGAATGGAGTCCAAGCATGGTAGTTAGCCAGTAGTTATCACTATCCATGATGTAGGAGTGGTCACACTACCCAGAATGCGAGAGTAGAAGTACTAACTATGCATGATAACACTGGCCCATGTGGCACACAATAGTGAGGATATGCATCAAAATTGAATTGTAGCACCTCTTACCACTGCCTAGGACGTGAGTGGAGTGGTGGCACGACCTATAATGTATAGCAATAGTGGCCCATATGCCACAGTAGGAAGGCCCAGTGTCCAGAATTAAGTGGTGGCACCTATCCCAACAGTTGATGATAGCTTTTATAAATATTCGATTGTAATGTTGAGAAAAGGGCTCTTCTTTTGCCAATCAAATAATTAGTTTATCATTATCTTTAAGTTACCCTTGCTTTTATCTTTCAAATTCTATGCTTTAATTTCCTAGTAGGACTCTAATTTACTCATAGTAGCAGAGTACCTTATAGTCTCGGCTATATTCTACCTCTTCCTCTTTTGAGCAAGCAGTGTTATGGTAGCGAAAGTCCTTAAAGGTCAAGGCACTTGGACCTATGCTAGTTTCACTATCCCCTCCTTATTATGTCCTTTTGGGCTACCTGACATCGGTTGCAATCTTGTACCATCACCAGACATAGCCACAGATTTGTCATCACTCATGTGACCCTCCATAGGAAGGAGAAGGTGCCAACAAGTTTTTTGGCAATTCCGGTGAGATATTCTTGTGGGAAGTGAACATGAGTTAAGCTTGCATTGAACAAAAAAAGGTATAAGCTAAACCAAGGAGAAAGCCAACAATGTTTGGTATTATCTTGGGTCTAAACAAGGATGAGCTCCTTATACGTCAATCCCAAATTGTGCGTTAGGAGTAGGTAGTATTGCTTATTTTCTTGCAGTTTATGTACTAGATTTTATTGCGATTTTCCTGGGGTGTTTTCAAGGGGAAGAGGACATAATATCCACCATTTTATTAAGCATTTTCCTAGAGGGTTCTAAGTCTGATTATGAGTAGGGTTATCATCGAAAACATCCTACTTCAGGTCTAGGTTGGTTAGAAAAATTTTTAACCTCACTAGAACTATGATTTGGAAAGATTTTGACGGCCTTTTTTTAGTGGGGTATTGGGAATCATGAATTTGACTATTCTTGGAAACTAGAAAATGAATAGTTTTTATCTATTAGGTTCCAGATAGATTAAGAGTCCTATTTGAGTCAAATAGTGCAAGTTAGAATCCCTAGTTTCATTATAAGTAGGTTAGGAGTCCTTTTATGATTAGGAGATATTCTTTTGGTGCTGTTTGAGATTCTATAACTATGGGTTCATGGGGAGTAATGAAATCTGTAGGTTAATAGATTTTATTGAATGAAATGACTCCTCTGTGGAGATTCAACCCTATAATATTCTCTCTCACACACTCTCTCTATTCTTCTACTCTTCTGTTCATTCTCTTCTTCTCTTTTCTTCTACTTTATATCTGTTTCCCGGCTGAAGGAAAAGTACTGACATTGGTTCAGATCTGAAATTTATTTCTGCACTAATCAACTTTTTCCTTTGCGGCCTCCTGTAAGGGGCTGCATAAAGCATACTTAGGAAATCATACACTATTTGGCCAAGGAAGAGGTCTACCCTCTCCAGCAAACTTCATCTGGTTCAATACAACACTGACAAAATGACTGACCATTTTGTGAAAGATAGGGTTGAGAATGGTGAATTGATTTGTGGAAATGTGTCACCTTCTTTACTTTGACTGTGTATTCTGGTCTCCTCTTCATGTTTGGCTTCTTGAATCTTGATAAGTTTCCTCCTGTTCAGCTTAGCACATGCAAGGGCTTTTCTTGAGGTCTACACAGGTGGAAATTGATTAGAACTCTTGTTTGGTATCTGAGTAAGTTTTCATATCTCCAAATGAGATAATCAGTCCATTTTTAAAAGGACATGTTCCTACAGGAAGTTAGTTCTGAAAATTTAGTATAAGTCAAGCAAAATCCAAATTTTGTAGGTCAGCATCAATCAGTTTCACCATCCTCTCTATTGAAATATTTAATAACAATGAAAAGAGAACTATTTTTTTGGTTGCTTTCTATTTTATAAAACATGTTAAGGCACCATTTAACAATCTTGAGGTGAACTGCTTCCATGATAAGTGGATGTTAGCCCTAAACTTGATTTTGATGATGTCAAAAGGTATTTGAGTATAAATTATGTTTACTAATGAATTGCTTAAGAATGGCTGTAGGCATCTTCAAATTGCTAATTCATATTACTCAAAAGACTTTATCCTCAAGAAAATTCAATGACTATATCCTCAAGAAATACTGCAAGGAAGACTTAAATACATTATCTTCAGAAAATCAAAAGGCCTTACTTTCAAGCAAGGTCATTTTCCTCACCTAAAACCCTCAAAATTGGAAGCAAAGAGGTATAAGAATTAGAGGGTTTAATCTAGTCTAAATGCGCTTCTTAATAAGTGAAAATTATGTTTAAGAAGGCAAGTCTAACCTAAAATAATTTGGTTCAAGAAATACTGTCTAAAACTCCCTATGGCATGCTTGATACATGTTTGAGATGATCCAACTTGAAGCTAAGCCAACCCAGTATCAGAAGACAGGAAAGACAAGCCTTCAAAATACAAAATAATTCTCTGAACTGACCCAGTAATCAACTTAGCCGATCAAGTCTGGAATTTAGCCGACTCAGTGAAGAGAAGAGCCGACTCAGTGAAGAGAAAGATGAACACAGAAAATAGTATAAATCAATATTCTTTGAGTCAATCCATAAATTAGTGAGCCGATCGAGTTATCAAGTGAGTCGATTAAGATAGAATTTGAGCCGACCTAGTTTAGGCTAGCAGAGCAACATAGAACGCAGGATTTTTGGCACCTACTGTTGAAGCTGACTTAGATTTTCAATTAGCCGACTCAATGATGAGGTGAGCTGGCTCAGTGAATGCATACAAAATAACGGCAAGTTTCCCAAAAATCTTGAAACGTGGCTAATTAATTCCAAATGGCTATTTTCTCATCCTAAACGGCTATAGCATTAATTGAAGGTGTTTTCAGTCAATAAATATGAGGAATTGGCGGAGGGAACTAACTTTTGGAACTTTGAACATGTTGAATATCTTGGAACAACGTTTGAAAGAAAAAGAGCTCATTGAGTATTTATTCAAGAGAAAAGTGTGAGGAATCATAAGAGAGAAAGAAAGGAATTTGAGAGAGTCATAAATCCAATCCTTCCAACATTAAAGACAGATTGAAAGAGAGGGAGAGTGAGTGAATTTCAGTCAGCTATCATTGTGAAGAAGCATTAAAGGCTGCCTTAACCTCTCAATCTTTCAAGGAAGAAGTTCAACCATCGAATTTTTAAGTACCTTGACTTCTTCAGTTCTACAAAGAGTTTTTTTATTGTTCTTAACTTTATTCTTGTATTCTTATATTGTTTAATTGTACTAAGTTTTTTGGATTTAGAAACTTGGGGTTGGTTTAAGCCTTAGAAATTGGATGTTGTAGTGGTTTTGATTGGTATCTCCGAAAAAATCAATTAGGGTTAATTGTAATCCCAAAAGAAAATAATCGGGGTTAATTATAATCAAAAAAAAAATAATCAATTGTAAGATTTTGGTTGGTGAACTATTGAAAATCAAATGGGTTGGATTGTGAATCCAAGAAACATTCAGCTGTAAACTTGAAGAGGTTATAGTTAAAATTCTCAAGCAGATTTGCTTGGGGAGTGGATGTAAGTGCTGAATTTGGCATCGAATCACTATAAAATCTTTATGTTTATAATTGTGTTTGGTTTGACTTCTGTTTATTGCTTTGCTTTCAGTTTGTTTCTGCTGCATCTTTAATATTTTCTGCTATCACCTCACTCACACAATTTGAATTGTTTTGGCCACTGAAATTCTTTCTAGTTTAAAGTTCTAAATTTTATAAAATCCAATTTATCCCCTCCTCTTGGGTTGCTGCCTTTGGGAAAGAGTGGAGCTTGTCTTTTATCAAGGAAGGAAAGAGAGAAAAATATTATTTCTTCATTTTATTAAAACAAACAGCTGAGGCAGCATCCTACAATCTTGAGTAAACTATCTCCCTTATAACTCAACTTTGATCTTAACTTTTGTAGATAACCCAATCCATGTCTTCTCTTCTTTTTAATATCAAGTTGAGCATATAGTGTTACTGGTCTGATAAGGTTTTGTATCCAATTGCGCCTTATAGCAATATCAATGATATTTGGATAAACTAACAGCTTTATGAAAGATGACAAATGCATTATGAGGAAATCTAATAATAAGAAAAGTTGGCACCACAAATGCATTTCTTTGCATGTTGAAGCTAACAATTGGGCAACATATCAACATATTAAAATGCCATCGTTTTTTGAGAAATCTTTCATAAGCCATGTCCGAAAAGATATGCTTAAGTTTTTTTTTAAAAAAATTTTGTAATGAGAAATGTCAAAAGAAGATCTCTAGATTTATTGGCCACTATTTAAGCAATGGCAATCTTTGAGTGCTTCTTGCTCATTATTTAGTAACTATAAAAAATTTGGTCATAGGTATGTAGATGTTCATTTGATCTTTGATGTAGTCACTTAATATCATGGAATGCCGTACC
>KE504673.1:1688232-1699024 GCA_000441515.1 Elaeis oleifera | reverse complement strand
TAAAAAAAGACTGTCACTTTCTATCGATGTTTTAAATCCCATGGGAGGGGGGGGGATGTCTTGATTTCTCTATGAAACACAATGCCCCGTTGTCCTACCCTATCCCAGTGACCACCTGCGTCAAGCATCCTGGTAGGTAGCCTCTGTCTCTCTCCCCTACTTTTCTTTCTTTCTTTCTTTCTATGTTTTCTTCCTTCTTTCCTTTCTTCCTTCTTTCTTGTCTTCCTTCCTTTCTTTTCTTTTTCTTCTTCTTTCCCGTCATCCTTCTTTCCTTTCTTTTTCTTCTCCCTTTCTTCATTTCATTCTTTCCTTTTCTTCTTATTTCTTTCCCTTTGTCCTTTTACCTTTCTTTTATTCTCCCTTCCTTCTTTTCATTTTTTTCCTCTTTTTCTTCTTCTTTCTTTACTTTCTTCCTTTTATCCTTCCTTTCTTTTTCTTATCCCTTCATTCCTTTCTTTCCTTTTTTCTCTTTTCTTCTTCTTTCCTTTTTTTCCTCTGCTTCTTTTTTTCTTTCCTCCTTCCTTGTATGGATGGGTTTTTGGCTGGTTCCATTTTCTCACAGATATGGGATGGCCAACATATCCCCTGCCCCATCAGGATTTAAATATTGGTTTCTATTTCCATGAGTTCTTGGAGGTTGTCTCATGTTAATAAGCATATGCTGCTTTAGATTTAATTTCTAATGATTCATTGAATCATGAAAGCTTGTTTTAAGTTTTGGATGGGTCATGGAGAGTTGCATGAAGTTATAATGGGAGACCAGTATTAATTCTAATTCAAAATTAAAAGTCGTAAATGATAACTATAAAAGTCAGTAGGTTGTCGGAAACAAGGTATCAAATATCATTATGGATCAGGGACTAGGTACCGTATAGTTATGCTATGCTAGCATATAGACAAATGCTTGGCACGCTTTAGCTTGCCAGCATCTAACCAACACAATTTTTTTATTTGGGTTTTTGTGTTGTTTTTCACTTGTATAAGGGTTTATTGTTATGATAGAGTGTTTATGGTGTTGGTACTAGTTGTCATTTATTTGATCCGACAAAACCACTGATCAAATAAATGATAATTGTCTGATCAGTTCATTTGGACACTTGAAGGTCCATTAGGGAATCATGTTTTTTAGTATTTGAGGGTAGGGATTGCTGAAATACAAATCTGAAAAAGAATTGAAGTAGCAAAAAAGAGCATATTTCCAAAAAGTTAAGCCTAACTGGTTGAAGTCACTACAAAGACCGTCTTTGAATGTTTTTAATTTCAAAATCATGATGATATCCTTTCCTTGATTTAAGGTTTTTGAATTTTGAGAGCTGAGAGGGCATGATTAATTATTAAATAGAAAGAAGAGGTTCAAAAATGAAAATAAGTAAAATGAAAATGAGAGAAAAAATTGAATTTTGGAAAAAATTATGCAGAAAGAAATTTTCCACTTCCATATTATCCAGTAATTTTATGAACTTTCATCTTAACCAATGAACTCAATTTTATAAAATAATTAGTTTCATGAAAAGGCGGGAATGCAATATTGGGATTTCTCATAAATAATATTCTTGAAATGAAAGTCAATGCAATATGGTTACAACATCAATGAAACAACTTAAGCAATGAGTTAATTGTTGTTAGAAATATGATGACATATAAATTATAAACTATATATTCAACAGACTACAGGAAACTTCCTCTCTCAAATTGTATTATTCAAGGGGTCAAAATGCTTGGAACACAATGTCAGAATGCTCCAGCACTAAGTCTAACATTTTATGTTGAAAGATATGAATATTTCTTGCAATATGAGGTATATAAATAAGTCCTAATTTTTCCAGTAAGCATATTTCTATCTCAACAAAATCACATGTATTAAGAAGCTTTTGCCAGTTGCACTCTGTCTGAACTCCACATTCTACTCTCTTTGTTGACTTTTTCGATTGGGCTGCATGATGAGAAGTAAATCTTGGACATTCATATGTCTGATGATTTCACATGTCAGCAATCCACATGATTTTCCATAACTAAAATTATGTTGACTATAATGCTCAATATCTCTAAGTAGAGTTCCTTCTTTGAATGTTTCAAATATCAGCAAGATGGTCTAGCAAAAAAGAGCTATAAGCCATTGAAAAATGTTCTTCGTGACATCATTTAAGTAGGAAGATGAGGCATTGTTAGAAAGTTATAAGTCTTCTTAATGGGGAATATTCTTAAATAACGATGTATTGCTTGATTCCTGAGAGGTCATATCTGAAAAAGAGATCATTTTTCAGCCATGATTATCACTTTGTGATATTTTTGAGTAGAACGATCACTTTGTTATTGATCAATTACTTTTGGCTGCACTAGACCCCTCTTGATTTTTTAGTCATTACCTTTATATCTTGACAGTTATGATGATTGTACTGTTGCTTGGTTCAGAACAATTTTGCAGCGTATTCCCCTTATTCTTCTCTGTTGCTTCCTTCCCTATAAATAGCTTGACCTTCCATCTCTTGAATCTAGAACTTTTTTTTTTTTTTGTAGTCTATTAGGCTTATGTAAGTTATCAATCAATGTGATACTGGATGTCCTTGTCCCGGAATTTTTTTTTAAATAAATCTTCTTACTAAATAGACTACCATACTTCGCACTAGTCTTCCCATGGTTAACTGATATGCGATATCATTGTCAATTATGCCTTCTGTATTTAAAAGTTCTTAGGTTGTATTTATTTTGTGCCTTTCATGGTGAAGTTGTCTAGAGTTGCTTTACATATTATGAAAGTATTCTTTTTGCCATCATTCAAAGGGTTGTGGTGGCCTCTTTGTTGTCGCTGCTTTTCAAGTCATCTAGTTTTGCTTTACTTAAACTAATGTATACTATTATTCTGAATGCCATTATTTAACGGTTTGGGGGGCAATAGTTTTGTCAATGCTTCATATTCAGTGATGAAACTACAAGGCAAGCATTATGACTGACTATAATCAAAATATTCTCAATCCCTTCATTTTGAAGTTATCTGTTGAATTTATCATTTATTCCATTCTGGGCTAGCAGTCAAAGCATGCCAAGAGCTGTATTTAAGCTCCATTCTCACAGCTTTATTCTTGGTTCTGTCAGCTCCACTTGTTTGACATTTGACACATATTCTACATCTTTGCACTTGCCTCCATTGACCTTCCTCCAATTAATATGCCAATGCCAACCTATTCCGTTACCTATCAACTTATATTGGTGCCATAAATGTTCATTTACTTATGTATACATGTAATTGTGAATTTCATTATTGGAAAGTATCAAATATTTCATTAGAAGACTCTTGGTGGTTGTGTCAAATGCCTGGATTGGTGCCTGTCCATTTCAGGTTTTGGGGTTAACGGTGTCATCTTTTGTGTAGCTGAAATCTACCAACAGGTCTTGTCAGAAAAGAAGAAAGGAAATACTTTGGCATCGTATTGTTATTTGAGTTGGGGGTCCCTGTCTTTACACATTATCCAATGTCAAACTAGAAGGTGCTTGAAGAGTTGTTTAACTAGTGATAATGGACCATGGGGCAGGTATGGCATGTTGGGGACACAGGTGATTCGAGGACCATATTGTTGGGCACCTCCAACAGTGTGAACCTACTGCTTGACAACCTTATTCGCATTATGTGTTGGCTTACTGTTAGTGTTGGATTGCCATGAATCTAGTTGAGAGTGTAGAACTATAGTATGCTGACTCTTCATTGGTGCATATGCTAGGTCTTGTCTTCTGGCTGATTGCCAATCCATTCCATCCCACCTAATCTTTAGGATAGCAGCCACTAGTGTCACCTACAATGCACCCCGAGAGGAAGCATGTATGATGAGATTGTCTTAGGCCAATGTGATGCATGAGAAAGCATGTATAACTGTTGTTTCTATGACCAAAAATTTGCATTTTCATTTTGTAACGTAATGTAACATTTTGCTCTTGCACTTCTCTTGTTTCTCGTCGCCGGTTATATAAAGGATGACAGGAGGGTGGCTAGGAATTAGTTAGATTATTTAAACCAAAGCCAATAGTCATGCATCTTCTCTCCATTGTTTGGTTGATGTTATCTCTGCGTGATGGCCAATTGGCCATGACTCGAAACTGTTATGCATCAATTATATAGCTTAACTGAATAATGGACTGTTGTAGACATTCTTCTAGTCATTGCGAACTTGTAATGGATGGGGTGGTCCATGGCGGCGGATTAAGAATGACAAGCAGACATAATAAGACTTACAATCATGAACATGAAGCACAGCTACTTTTACGATGATCAGGGCCCGGCAACTTTTTAACGAATACGTTAATGGATCAGCAAATCTTCCGTATGGGTTTCTATAATATTTGAGATGCACCGCACAATATGGCGTATCATGTGCACCGTTCATTATATGATGGATGGCTACATATTGTTGGATGTGGCTTACATTGCACAGTCTCCGTCTATTCATGACCATTCATCGTGTGATGGATGATGGGTATGATGTACCGCACCGTATCATGCACAGTAGAGAATCTACTTAAGATCGGTCCTGGGGTGGGTCGAATTGAGTGACCATCTCAAGTCCTGTATTGATATTCTAATGAGATGCAAAGATGATTTTTTATAATATTATAATAAAAAATAATTAAATAGATTAATGATAAATTTTATACGTTGTTAACGAATATATCTATAAAAAATTATTGTACGTAGATTAATTTTTTAATGATAATTAATATTTAAAATATATTAATTTTAATATATATATATATATATATTTTTTTTTTTCATTTAGCTTCGGATCTAAAAAAATGTCAAAGCCGGCCTTGGATCCACTTTTGGCAACATGTGTTAGGATACTACATGATCAGTATTGTGAACAGCTGATCGCATCATGAACAGCTGATCGCCTGTCCCAAGTCTCAACAGGAGAAACTTCAAGGCTTCTAGATGGTCTTTTCAGTTAAAAAACCCGCTCTTTGTTTCAACAGTTGGTTGGTTTACCGGTTGCACTCAGAAAAAATTTAAATTTTTTTTCTGATCTTTCCTTCTTCTTCTTACTGTACGCCATCTTTCAACGTGTCGCCCTCCTCAGCCCCATTTTCCTTTCATTCTCCTTGCAAGCCGGCTAGACATGGCGTTATGACCGTTATAGTAGCCGTTGCAACGATTTCAACCACCCATATTATATGGTTAAAATAATAATATGAAAAATTAATGGACCGGCAACTAGTATATTTACTTAGTACCTTCTTCAAATAAAATAATATTTATTTAAATTTAACAAAATACTCACTTTAAAATTCCTTCTAAAATAGATTGTAGGGTCTAAAAACTATTATTCTATATCTATTTTAATATTAAAAATTTGAAAATTAATAAAATAAATAACTATTATGATCAATATAACAACTAATAATCATTCCATTAGGAAACTATTATGACATGATTATATTGTTATCTAAATCTACGCACATGATAATGGCCCGTATAGCAGTTTCAGACTATATCTTATTTTATAAATTTTAAATATATATTTATTAAATATTATTATTTTTTATTATTTTTATGATAGAAATTATTAGATATTTATTTTATTACTGAGTAAAGTAATTTTCACTGCTTTTACTAAAAAATGGTTTGTCCTATAATTGTCCATTATTTTTTTGCCTCGTAATGAAATAAAAATTTTATTACTGATTTTTTAAAAGAAGAACAAAAATCATCATAATGACATAATTATATTTATATACACCTCTAGGTAATTTTTCCGTTGTTATGATTATTGTAACAGCTAATAACGGTTTTGAACGTAAATACATGACGCCGTTACGGAAACTTTGCCTGGTCCATGCGGAGGTAGATGGGATGCCGCATGATGATTTCTATGCGGAAAGTCCGTATGTGAAAGTTTGACCCCCAATTTTTCCACACTCTTTCCTCTTTCTCGGTGTCTCCTCCATCATCAATAATTTAATATTACCACAACAAGAACCTTCTAGAACGTTTAAAAGTCCCCACTCCCCTCCTCCATCCCTCTCCGAACCGAAGTCGCTCTCCCGGCCGTCCTTCGGTCTCGAGATCTGTTTAGAATTTTCTCGATCGGTGGCGTTGGAGGATTCGCCGGCGGGGATGGCACCACCGATGGCCCGGCGGGGATCAGGCCGGCGAACAGCCGCCGCCGCTGCCGGCGGAGGGTAGCCAGCGGTCGATCCCCACGCCGTTCCTCACCAAGACATATCAGCTCGTCGACGACCCGCCGTCGACGACATCATCTCCTGGAACGACGACGGATCCACCTTCATCGTCTGGCACCCGCCGACTTCGCCCGCGACCTCCTCCCTAAATACTTCAAGCACAACAACTTCTCCAGCTTCGTCCGCCAGCTCAACACCTACGTCGGTCCTCGATCTCCATCCATTCCCAATCTCGGCCCCAGTTTTTGATTTTCTGATTTGATTTTCTTGAATTTTTGATAGGGATTTCGTAAGATCGTGCCGGATCGGTGGGAGTTCGCCAACGACTGCTTCCGGCGGGCGGGAAGCAGCTTCTTCGCGATATCCACCGCCGCAAGATCATCCCCCAGGCGGCGCCGGTGCCGGTCGCAACGTCTATCGCTGTGGCCATGCCGGCTAACCGGGTCGGTTCGCCGACGAACTCGGGGAAGAGCAGGTATTATCATCCAACTCCTCCCCGGGGCGCCGCCGCCGTCCGGCAGCGCGGCAGAGCTGAGGGACGAGAACGAGAGATTAAGGAAGGAGAACTCACGGCTCTCCCGCGAGCTCTCGCAAATGAAGAGCCTCTGCGATAATATTCTCCTCCTCATATCGAAGTATGCTTCCAGCCAGCAGCAGGGCGGCGGGAAGGAGGAGAGGGCGAGGCGGCGGCGGCGGCGGCGGCGGTAGAGGTGGCGTCGCCGGTTCTGGAGCTGATGCCGGCGGCGGGGCGGGCGGCGGAGGAAGGGGAGGAGGAGCGGTTGAAGGCGGAGGAGGTGACAACCTCGCCGTCGCGGCGGGCCGTGCGCCAGGCTGTTCGGGTGTCGATCGGGGTGAAGCGGGTCCGTGGGGAGGACGACGGCGAGGATCAGCCGCAGATGGTGTCGGCGCCTGGGGTGAAACCGGAGCCGTTGGATCCGGGATTGGATCTGGATCGGCAGTCGTGGATCCTCCGCTGCGCGCTGCCGGGTCCGCGGGCGTGTAAAGGATCGGATCGCGTCGCCGGAGAACGAGAGAGCTCACGTGCGCTAGCGGAACTGTCACGTGACCAACCACTCTAGTAGATCAGAAGGGTAGAAAGTAGAAATTATTTATCGGATGTCTCGGAAAAGACAGAAACTAGAAATTATTAGAATTAGATTTCTTTCTCTCTTTCTTGATGTAATATAAAGTACATTAATTATTTAATTTTCTTGCTGGAAGTGCACTTCCATGAAGAAGTGGAAAAGAACGCGGCAAGTGGTTCCTTCTAGAGTTCGGTACTGACATGGTCTAAATGTGACGGAAAGTCTTGTGGCCGTTCTCCTCTTCCTTAATCTAATATTGAAGTTTTTTTTAGAACTCTACTCAATTTTTTACCTGCAGTTGTTTTTTCAACTCTGCTCAATTTTTTACCAGTGTTGAATTGAGCTGTGGATCTAACGAGTAGTTGTTGGAGGAAAAAAAAAAAGGAACACTAGATTTAAGTATATGGACAGAGCCAGCATTCTGCGAATGCTTTTCTGGGTTAAAAATTTGGGAACGCCGCACGTGGAGTCTTCTTAAGTTCCCAGTGGTCTCTTTTTTAGTTGCAGCGGCTGATGGATTCCCTCGTGCAGCATGTTGTGCGCTGAGAAGTATCATGTTCTTCGCTCTTAGTCTTCGATCTCCTGGAAAAAAGAGCAAGAAAGCTGTTTTGTATAGCAGGCCTGACCTAGCTATGGGTTTGGTCGTGTCCGATGCGATCCAAACTCGAGTAGTTTATTAGTCATCTTACCTAACCCAATTTATGGCACGTTGGATCACGTAAGAACCATGACTGTGAGATTGGTCTGAATATTTGAGATCATTATTTTCGCCAAATGTATGTTCATCCTATATGTGATCTTATCCCCAAAGTATGGCGGCCCATTTCAGTCAAAGTCCAACTTGAGCTTCAAAGGATGGAATATTTATAAGAGCAAGAGAACTTTCTTTCACATATCCAATGTGGAGCTAAAAAATGGAGGTATTTTAAGGCTTCTGAAATAACTAAAAGAAGGTATAAGTTTCTATTTAAATTTAAATCTTTTCAAATTAAAATTTTTAGCAAATTTATTACATGATAAAAGTAAACATATCTGAACATCTTTCTTCTGTCCGGTGGTGTATATTGGATACTAAAGATCTAAATGTTCCTTTGGCTGCAAGTTTTGGAATCTTCTTGGAAAGAGCCGCTGAATCTATGCATTTCCCCAACCGAAAGCCATTACATGCTGCTGCTGACAAGGGATGAGTTTGTCAAGAAATAAACAAGCTAGGAGACATTTTCTTTGATCAGCAGCAGGTTCAAGTTGGTGGCTAGGATAAGATAGTATTCTGGTGTGGTAGGTGGGTGTGGGGATGTATCTTTGGCATCCAGTTATTTATTGCTACTTTTAGACGAGGCTGAATCGTTGAAAGCTCTTCGTCACCCAACCTCCCACAAAGATTTCCATTGCTGATGCATGCATGCCATATGTGCCCACAAAGATTTCCATTGCTGATGCATGCATGCAATATGTGCAGTATCTTCAGAGATGCCCTGGCGATAGAACAAATAGAAGGTCGATCTCTTTCAGGTCTACTTACGATTTTATCATTCAAGTTGGGAAAATCTCTAGGATGGCCAAGGCTACACCAGGTACTAAGGTCCCACTAAATTTAAAGATGTTCAATGTACTTGCTCAAGAAACTAATTCCAACATAAGGATAATCTTGTCAAGGATGTCAAGAAAATTCGGTTCTTTGATCTTAGACTGTTATAATATTTCTTATCAGCCTTGATTTTCTGATGTAATTATTTCTTAATTGCCTGATATAAATATTTTTATAAATCAGCCTGTAAAGCAGTCTGATTGTATATTTCTTATCCATCTAGATTTTCTGAAGTAAATATCTTTGTAAATCAATATGATCGTATATTTTATATTTATATTTTATCTATATAAATACATATCCTAGAAACTCAATCGGGTAGGTAATTTCAGAATTCTCTTTGTGCTCTTGATATTGACATGGTATCAACAAGTTTCAATTCAGTGGTGGTGAAAAAAAGAACATCTTGTGCTTTTCTTGGTTGCACCTCAATTTTTTGGGACTATTTTGGTTTGTTCCTTTCTTGGCTATGAAGCTAATTTTAGTTTGTTCATCTTAATTTAGTAGGTCAACAGTCTTGGCTCGCTCTTGAAATTTTTTTGATCTTCAGGGTTAGATTCGGTCTTTATTTGGTTTGTGCAAAGCTAGCTTCTTGTATTTTAGGCAGATCAGTTCTCTTATTTTCATTGTAATATTTAGGACTTGTATTTTTGCACACCAGCTTTATAATTTTATATATTGATTATGATGGATATATAAAGTAAACAACAATTATTCCTAGCTATTTTAATGGAAAACATTACTTATTATGGGAATTTACTTTGAGATGCTTTATTATGGGATAAAACTTATATGGATATATAGATGACATTGAATGAAAGCCAAAAGATTCAGATATTGATGCACTAAAATAATGGAGAAAAAATAATGCAAAAATTGAAGGGAAGGAAACAGTTTCCTCCAGAATGCCCAGGTTGCATCTAAATTTTTTTCTAATGTTCTACTTGTTTAAGGATCAAATCCTTACCTGAATCGCAGCGGAATCAGAGATCAAATCTCAAATTATTTGATATAAACTTTTGCGGAGATCTAGATATGCAGACCCTCTACTTCACATGCACGTCAGACGCTGCAGGAAAGTAGGATGAACTCCAATCTAATTGGCTTCGCATACACAATCAATCGAGGGATGAGATGTGATGATGTGATACCTCACACCAGCAGGTAGGATGCCTAAGAAAGATCCACGCCCAAAGAGAGGAGGCGGCAACAAAGGAAGAGATGTAGAAGATGAAGGACCTCTCTCTTTATACGTCTGTCTCTCTCTCTTTTTCTCTTCTCTCAATTTGATTTGCTTGCTATTCTATTCTCTTCTTTCATCCATAGGTAGAGACCCTCTCTATTTATAGGTGATTCTCATGACCCAATAAGAGGAGGACTCTTTATTCAAATCTGATTTGAATTGGTCCAATACTCATGAAAGGACTCCAATATGAGATATAATTGCCATCACTTATGACATCCACTTTGCACCCACTCCCACACCCACTTGGGACGCCCCAAATAAGCACTAAACCAATTTTTGGTCATGCTTCATGAGTGGATATTTTCAGTGCAAGTAGGAATACTCATATCTCATCTAAAACAGGTCCGATTCGAATCCGATTTGAAGCCGATTCGAAATAATTTCAAAAGACTGTCAATCCTAAACTCTTTAGGATTTTTGTACCAAGTCTAACTTAGATTTTGGACCTATTTAAATATAATTAATTCAGATCTAATCTGAAATTAATTAGTACTTAAATTCAATCTTTCATATGTTCCATGGATCATAGATAGAAATTGTTCATCTCCGGGATTGAACCTGAACCTCATGTGTAGTGCTAGCTAGACATAGTCAACTCTTCAATCCTGTTTGACCTATAAATCAATTCTCAATCAAGTTAGCTTATATGTTAATCAAGTCAAGTACTTCCAGATTGGATATATAAACATAGGTCAATTCTTCCTA